>NW_011626928.1:275646-293274 GCF_000204515.1 Acromyrmex echinatior
GTCCTTTCAATTTCAATTTCAATTTTGGGAATAATGAGAAGTCGCAGGGGGCCAAATCAGGTGAATACGGTGGATGGTTTAACACAGAGACATGATTTCGAGCCAAACATTGACGGACAATCAATGAAGTGTGACTCGGTGCATTATCATGCAACAAAGACCAATTTTCTGGATCACGATATTGGGGGCGAATACGATGAATTTTGCCCATCAATCGCTTTAAAACTTCAACATAATATGCACCAGTAATTGTTTGGCCAGTTGGAACAAACTCTTTGTGGATAATACCTTTGCTATCAAAGAATGTGATGAGCATTGTCTTGATTTTTGATGGAACTTTTCGTACTTTTTTTGCTTGTGGTGAATTTTTTGACTTCCATTCCGCACTTTAACGCTTAGTTTCTATCATATTGAAAGCACCATGTTTCATCACCCGTAACAATTGATTTTAGGAAGTTTGGATTCTTTTCTGCGGCTGCAACGATGTCTGGAATAATTGATTCTCGCTGATTTTTGATCGCTTCTTAATGTGTATTAACAAACTTCGCTCAAACCTTCGTTTTACCCAAATCTTTATGTAATATGGTTCGAATCGTTTCTCTACTGATATTTAAAGCCTCCTCCATCATTTTTAGTGATGCATTGCGATCGTTTGCAACAAAATCACGTACTTTTTCGATCATTTCGGATGTTCGAACCAAAATTGGCCGTCCTGATTTTTGTCATCTTCAAGGGTCTCTCTGCCTTCCAAAAAACGTTTATGCCACTTAAAAACAGCTGTACGACCTAGACATTGACTGCCGTAACTTGTTGCATTGATCGGAATGTTTCTGATGCACTTTTACCAAGTTCTGCGTTAAATTTAATCACTGCTCTTTGTTCCATATTAAAATTTCTACCTCGACCAAAATCTTGTTTAACATGTCATATCTTCATTATATGTCAACCAAAATGAATGAAACTTTGACAGATGATAGCAAAATGTTCAACCTTTAAAATGCATGTTTGAACGCACATATGTCGCGACTGGTTGCTGAGATGTGGTTCGTGTCTGGGAACATATTTGTCGCACTGTGTATAAAAAAATTACATGAATATTGATTGAATTCATATCCTTACGAAATTCAAAACAAATAACAAAATGGAACTTTTGAGAAAATCATCTTTGTTGAAATGTGTTTCTGGCAATGGACAATACTATAAACGAGGTTATGCCAAAAACAAAAGCATAACGAAAACAGGGAGACAAACGTTCATATGTAAAGAAAATTCGACATTTCATATGCACCAACCTAATATGTTACCATTATTTATATATATAAGTCGAAAGTTTAGAAAGTTCTAGAATTATTTATTAAGTGTGAGAGAGATCTTTCTTAAGAAGAGGCAGATAAACATCAGGCAAACCTTCAGTGTCACTTTGCTTATTGATACCATTTATTTGGCCTTTAATATATATCATTTCAGAAATTCTTCTTTTCATTAATGATTGTTCTGTGTCTAAAATTCTTATGTTATCCCAATCCAATTCATGCATCTCATTCAACTGACTGATGACTTGAAACCACAGACATCTCAGAAGTGGATCTTCTTATGTCAGCCTTATGTTCTTTTATTCAGATTTTTAATTTCCTTTTTGTTTGGCCAACTTAAGAAGACTCAATATTTAAACAATTTATTTTATAGACTACACCACGATAGTCCTCTTTACGCAAAGGATCTTTTTCCTTTTTATAAATCTATTCATTTTATTTATGGATTTATAAGCGATATTAAAGCCATGAATATGTGAAAGTTTTTTAAATTTTTCAGATACTTTACTTAAATATGATATTATAAAAAATTTTTTCTTTGAATTAGAATTAGAGTCGCTTTCATTATTATTGTCCTCACGATTTTTATCTAAATTAGTTCTACTTTCTAAAGGTTTTATTCTACTTTTTATTATTGAAAAGATGAATTTAAGAGGATAACCATTCATTAACAGTATGAATTAAATCAGAGATTGTTTTCCTGAAATTTTGGATGGGATAAAAGCAAAATTCTATCTAATTGCCCGATGATTACACCCCTTTTATGTACTAACGGATGATTCGATAAATAATTTAAATATCTCCCTGAATTAGTAGGTTTTTTATAAATATCGAAGATGATTCTTCCTTCTTGCCTCATTAGTTTTACGTCTAAAAAATTTTATGTCGTTTTCATCACCAAAGTCAACAGTGAATCTAAGCCTTTCGTGATATGAATTAAATAATTCCAGAACCCTCTCCACTTTGTCTTTATGCACAGCTAACACAATGTCATCAACATAACGGAAATAAAAAGACGAGATAATTATTAGCAGTAATAATTTCTTTTTCTGAGTCTTGTAGAACAATATTCGCTAATATAGAAGACAATGGAGAGCCCATTGGCATGCCAAAAATCTGTCTAAATATTTTTTTGTCAAATTTAAAAAATGTAGAGTTAATAATAATCATAATTGATTTAATAAACTCATGAAAAGGAATCGAAATCTTGTTTTCATCAAGTTCCATCTACGTTCAATGCTTTTTAATACTAAATCGGTCGGAATGTTCGTGTATATCGAGACCACATCGAATGATATAATACTAAAATTTTTATCGATTACTTTTCCATTAAGTTTATTTACAATATCAAAACTGTTTTTTTAAATAACTAAAATTCTTTTTATTATTATTGTCTATAATTTCTTTTAAAAAAGGTCGCCAGTGGATAAAAAGCACTGTTAATGCAGCTAACTATCAATCTTAGCGAATGACCTTCTTTATGAATTTTTGGCAGTCCATAAGAACTTGGAAGTTCGCCGTCCGATACATATAATTTTTTGTACAAGTTTAAATCGATATACTCCTTGTTTTTCCAATTTTTCAGTAAGTTACTGATTTCCGATGTTATTTTGTTAGTGGGATTTTTATTTATTAATTTGTGGTCTGATCGTTGAGAATCTTATACATTTTCCCTATATAACTTTCGCGATTCATGATTACTGTTGTATTACCTTTATCAGCTCTAGTGATTAAAATGTCCAGATTCTCTGAGATGAATCGCTTTACTTCCCCTACACCTTCACGTATGATCTCATTCTCAGACAATTTAATGTCACAATTATTTATTGATTTGAGTATTTGAATGGTTTCGTTCCTCACCGTTTTACACATTTCGTCGTCAGCTCTAAAAAGGTTATACTTAACATGTTTGATGAACTCACGCATACTCCTTTCTTTACCGACAACGTTATTAGGTAAATTGAATTGCTGACCTAATTGCAATACGACTTTGGCTTTCTCTGGAATCTCAGTATCACTGAGATTTATTAGCCATTGTTTGGTAGTACTCATTATTTCAAAATTGTTTCAAATCTGTCCGGACAAATATGTATTAATCTTATAAGTTAATTATCGTTCATTGGTCGTCATATCTTTGGTTGAAATTTTCTTTAATTTCATCGGTGCACTAAGAGTATCGCCATTCATCTCAGAGTCTAACAAATGCATTATATTATAGTTAATATTTCCAATTTTCATTCCTTCTCTACATTTATGACTAGTTCGCAGGTTTTTGATTTTATTAGTAATCCTTTCTTGTTCTTTTCACAGACAAAATTCTTTCTTTCATAGCCAAGAAACTAATTTTAATATTATAGAATGTGGCGAAATTATATAGCGATTTTCGATATTGGCAGTATTGGAATACATCCTAAGTCTTAATCTTTTTTATGCATACATTTCAATACACACACACACGCACGCACGCACGCACACACGCATGCACGCACGCACACACGCATGCACGCACGCACGCACGCACGCACGCACGCTTAAAGGTGATAATTATCAAAACGTAAATTCGATCATGCGACTTCCTCGTGGTACGCTTTGGATAACGTTAACGCCGATGATATTTTTTCAAATTTCAATGAAGGAAATAATAGACAAACTTATTAAAACTGACACTTAGTAAAGATCAGCATAGTGTCGATGTACTGAAAATTGATTTTTCCACCTTAATTAAACTTTACTGTTCATTTTCTTTATCTTTTACACCGAAATTAAGCAATTTTTCATTTTTTGGTATGTTTCGCATCATAAAACCATAATGGCCACCACAAAAGAGATCTCATAATTATTCGGCAAATTTTTCGGAAATACAGGATACTTACAAGCACAAAAAATCGTAAAGAATAAATTTTTGTTGTTGAATCACACATTTTTTTCCTGAGAAAAAATAATAAAGGGAAAAGTTGTTAATTTTTACGATACCTTTAATTATTTTGTTTACGTGTTTCTTAAAAAATTTGGCAATCACATCATTAAATAGAGCAAAGTTCTAATTTCAAAAATCTTTTTTTAAAATTGCGATGTGATGATTTTTAATGAAGTTATGAGCAATCAAAGTTAAAGTGCTCATTTTTTACTCGATTCGGAATAATTCAGTAATGAAAAATTATAGAAACGTTTTTAAAAACTTTAAGCTATTACATAAGAAAGTCGAAAATTTTCACAGATTTTTTTGTACGCATATGACAAGTCCATAAAGTGAGCTAAAAATTTCTTATTTTTGAGCTCGTAGTTTTCTACGTGTAAAAATGACTAAACTTACAGAAAATAAAAAAACATGGTAACCTTCCGAAAATAGAGATTTCAAGTTTTAATTTTTTTTTTAAATTCACATTTTGTTCATTTTTGACGAAGGTACGGCTGTCTATGTCTATTTTTTATAAAAAATTAAATATTCCTTTAATTTTTGTAAATAGTGTATTTTGTGTACTTGCGTGCTGCGTATACATTCGGTTTTCCGGATGGCAATATAATCGTCAATATATTGTCACACCATTGCGACATCTTTGTCGTTAAAAAGCTCCTTATTGGTTGATCATAAATGACTAAATATTTAATATTCTGAATTATTATATTATCTGATGATGACTCAAAAATGAATTGAAACATTTTAATATGTTTTATGAATAGAGCTGTGTCATCAGGACATTAAACTCTGTGCTCCAACAACCTTGACATAATTTCCGTTTTATCGTCTATTTATTTTAAAATTTTTACAAATTCTAACTCTTTCTTTAAATTAATTGTGCAATATGAATTCTGTATTCTCAATAAAAATAAATAGTATTTTTTGGCATTTTCAAATTTTTCAAGTTCTATCTCGAATACTAATAAATATAAATATATTTATTATTTTAGTAAATCAGTTTTTGATTTTTACAACGTTCTTAAAAAATTTAAATTCTCTGTTATTCTTATATATTATATGTAATAACATTACTCTTTTTAATGTCAAATAATTAATTAATAATAATCACATTTTTAATGCAGGACAATATATGTTGACAGCGACATCCACAATGATGATAGATTTACAAGACAAAATAATTCTTTCTGTTCGTATGATGATTTTATTAATTGGAATGACTACACTGGGAAAACATCATATTGAATTGAACAACACAACAATTCATTGGTTAAGACGGATCAAGCCAATCATAGAGCGCAGCTCCGCATTGTATGAACAAATGAAGTTTGAATTGGAAGAAAAGCTTCAAGAAGAAGTTGATATTTTGAACACATGCGTTGAGAAAATGTTTCCTAGGTATGTATGCACATAAATGTATGTTTGTGCACAATGTCTCATTTTTAAAGCTGGAATTAAATACTTTGGAAATAATGACCTTCCTTAAAAATTTTTCAAACAAAAGCTGTTTTGTTTTGAAAGAAATGAAAGGCGTATTTTATTTAATCTTGAGTCTTTTTTGAAGGTTGTATCAGTATCAATTGAAAAGTGAAGATAAATAGAACAAGAAATGAATAAAAAAGAATACAATATAATAAGATGGTGCATAAACTAATTAATTTAGTGCTAAATGATTCAATACACGTATAAATGAAAAAGTATTGACTGCGTAGAGTTTTCTTCAATTCTTAATAAAGAATCCAGTACAAATTCTATCAGAAATTGACTCCCAGTGAAATAAAGTGATTTTCTCATATGTTGTAGTTTATGTCCTGCTAAACAAAACATAACATATAGTTAAAAAAATGAACAAATTTCATTTTTAATGGGCCTGTAGTTGCCGACATTTTACCCTAAAATACTCAATTACTTTGAAACGACTGATTCAAAATGTATGAAGTTATAGTGCTTTGGAAAGATCTCAACGAGGACTATAAAAATGTAAAAAAAAGAGTGAAAAGTCGCACTTAAAAAATTCCAGGTGTTTTGGCGACGCCATTCTAAGTCAAATTGTTGAAGCCAATGATCTTTTCAAATTTTACAAATTTTATCTAAAATTTATTTTTTAAACTACAGAAATCAAAGAATCCTTTAAATGGTCTAGCTAGATCTCAAATGCTTGTACGATTCTTGGATTTATATACTACGTATGTAGTTCTTAGAAACGCGCGCCGAAATGATTTTTCAATCTTGAAACGCTAACTCCACTAAACTACCATAGTAATATCACGAGTTATGGTTAAATTGACTAGCAATTTAAGGGGATGCTGGAGTGTCCTGTTTTATCATTAAATATTTAATACTCTTTTCTCTTAATTGTGTTTATAGATTGAAAAATCCTTCTCCACAATTAAAGTATCGACAACAATGCAATTCGCCAGCTACATTTGAATATGAAAAATGAAAGAAAATTGAAGACTTACAGTTTTTTTATCGGCTTCTGTAGTCAACACATCACAATATGTGCTGCATATAAGAGTTTCAGATCTTGTACGTTAATAAAAACTAGCTGCCGAATTGCGGAAAACCTAAACGAACAATCCTATGCTTTTAGAAACGCGGTAGGAGTTTTAGTATAAGAGAAAAGAGTATCCGAAAATTTCGTTTGTATATTACGAGTGAAATTGACGTGAAGCCATGAAACTAAGCAGTATTTTAGTTCCGCGATATTCCGACAGCGGCGCTGTCATGAAAAGTGCGTCGCTGAACCATAGAAATGATCTGAATTGTCGACCTACTCAGGCCCATATCAATCAAAACGTGCCCTGGTCAAAGTTTTTTCTTTTGAGAGGAAAAATAATAATAAAATAAATATGATATTAGTTATATCAATTTTGTTGAAATAATTTCTTCCTAAATAAGAAACATACTATATTATTTACATATGAATACAAATGAAGATAATTATTTTAATTATACTGTTCTGTCTCTTACATACATTTTATTTAGTAAATTATTAGTTAATTAGGTGATTCAAGGGGGAAGAAGGAAGGGGGGTTGATCATTGGGAGGATCGGGAAGTTGGAAATCGACATCCGGGACAGGCTGTGGACTTGGGTATGGCAAAGGGAAATCGGATGGTTCGAGGAATTCGTTCAGATGTATGGAAGGGTTGATACGGGGGAGTAAAAAATCTCTATCCATGGAAAAGGAGACAGAAGGGAAGGTGCTGCCGGTGTCTCTATCGCGTTTCGGTTTTCTGATGGTTTTCGAGTGCTGGGGATGGAATCGCAGGGTGACGGTCGGACGCGGATAAGATCCTATTCCGAACGGCCCGTGGACGAACGACGACAATAACACTATGACGTTGAGGAGTGATAGTTAGAACGCACTGCAACGTTCATTTATTTAAGGAGGGATAAGAAAAGAAGAGATAAGAAAAACAACAATAAGGAGAGAAAAAAATAATTAAGATGATAATGATAATTGGAAGAGGAAAGAGGAGGGATGTTCACTTACTACTTGTAGTGACACAATTGCGATGAGGTTGGTTGGAGAAAGGCTTGTTGTTCCCAACAACGATCTGCGAATCCTTCAGAGCTAAAGATGTTGGCTCGGAGGCGATAAAGATTCGATATATTCTAATAGGTTATCGTTCGGGTACACTGACTCGTTATATTTATATGAATATATATGAATATGTTTTTGCTGTGACCTAAATGATCTTAGAGTGAAACTATTGAACTAAAGACCAAAATTTGTGAATTGTCTCTGAGAGAATCAAAGCGAATAGTCAGGAAAGTGAGGGTTCTCTCCGAGGGCCGCGGAACCGCGGTTTATATACTGATTCTCCCTTGGTTGGTAAGAATTTAATTAAGTGATTGGACTTTTCTGACTTCTGGATTGGACAAAATTTTGGGTATACTGTGGGGGAGAAAAGGAATCTATCTTACATCAAGTATCAGTCTTATTTTTACGATGCTTTCTTCTTAAATTATGAGGAAATCCACGTGCAGCGAGTAAAACGAGCGCATGTGTAGTGTCAGCACGGAATCGTCAAATACCTCCTCTGGACGTCGCGTGTCACTTTTATATTTTATGGTCGCGAATCATGAGAATCGTCCGCGACTTTACTGTTAGGAAAATGTTTAGACATCAGTCTCGCGTTTTCACTGACATTAATCGTCTTCTAAATAGCAATATCCAAGGAGGTTGTCATCGATGCCGCATCCATCGATTCCCTTAGCTGACGTTAAGATGAGATACTAGAGTCTTTGCTTTTTTTAATTTTTCGTATAAGATTTTTATTACTGTTTAACTGTCTCATGTGTTGACAACTCCAAGTCTCCGTGAAAAAGAAGAAAAGAAAAAAAGAGTCCGCTGGGCGTAATACCCCCAGCTTTAGACAGATGTTGGGGCTAACAGACACAACATTTGCAGACCAGAGATGCGTACCTTTTTCTTTCGACAGTTTTGAATCGGCGCCGCGTTTCAAGAATGTTAGTGTGTTTATCATCGCTTGAGTAAAGAGGGAGGAAAGAAGGAAATATTTCAAAATTTGCTTCCCCTTCTTTCATCCTTCTTATTCATATTGATAATTGCGCATCATTACAGTGAATTCGAGGTACATGATGTAAGAGAAAAATAAAGATTTTTCGATTGGAGGATAGCTGATTATGCCTACGCTAATACGGTTGCAATGTGATGCGTTCCAGCATTTTACTTCTCAGCAAGCATCCTCCTTGAGTTTGCTGAAAAGAAAAGAAGTAAGAAAGAAAGATAAGGCAACCTCCAAACTCCTTCCTTGTTTCTATCGTACTCCTTTTATAATAACAATCTACGCAAAATAACAATATGAATATTACTAATAATTAGCTGAAAACAAAAAAAAATTCGATCTGCTGTGATTAGTTGTTGTCAATACGTCAATTACACAACATTTCCTTTCGGATGTAACATAGATAAGAGCAAAGAACTCAAGGATCGCGAGAGAATAGCGAAATTACGAAAACGAATGACTTGATTCGTAAAAAGTACCACGCCTTAAAAACTGACAAAATAGATGAAGATGTTGCACTGGAGAAACATAATTAAGCTTATCGTCGAATCTTTAAAACAGATTGTCGAAAACAACGCTAATGAATCTCAACCAATTAAGAAAGAAGTCAACATTGTAAAGAATAAAAATATTAAAAAAAGAAAACCTGAAGATAATGAAGATGATGATGAAGATGATAATGATGGTGATGACTTCTGAATGGATAATTCATGGCTTAAATTAATACCATCGTCTAAAAAGCAACACATAATAGAATGTTACATTGAATTCCAATTATGCGTGGCCTGAACCACGCGAATTATCATACAAACATTCGCACGTTCCCCCAGTCAAAGATGTTTATGAAACGCCCAATGAATCGCTTGAAATGTTAATTGAACAATCTTTGCAAACGCGATAAATTCGTGAGGAGTTGCATAATAATTGGGGACACTTGGATAAAAATATGTAAACATGCTTCTCGGTGGTGACACAAGAAAGGAAATCGATCACGTTTATGACGTATACCTCAACGAGAACGACATGATGTTCGGCGACAAATATTTCAATGTAGACACAAATGACTTTTTGATCATAGATGGAGTGAAGTACAAAGGTACACATTCTTTGTACGAATTAATTTTCAAAAGAATCCCCGGTGACATTATTTACACAGAGGATGATAAACTAGCATACAAAAGTATACTTCAAGTAAAATGAATGTTCACAGGCGCAATCATAAAGCGGATAATCCAATAGTGGGTAGCAAAGGGTACATAAGAATATAATAGCATCCTTATTGTCAGATAAAATACAAATTGGAATGGGCATGCCACGCGTCAGAAATCTAAATAACAAGTCAGGTAAAAGAGTCGGAAAAGGTATAATATCATGCATCTTAACCCTAAGTGACAATAAAATCGATTATGTTCATTGGGATGATCCTAATGAGCTAGTGGATCGTTTCCGATTGCTTGAAACCTCGCGTTAGGCATGTCACAACGTCCGCGATAACGAAATTTTGTCTATTATCGAGGAGCTTCGTTAGCTGGTTTTATTATAAATTGAAACGGAATACATCGTCATTTTAGTTGACATGATGAACAACATTTTCGTAAAAACTTTTTGATATTTTACTCATTATACAACAATAATCATAATATAACGTAATATGTCTGGGAAGAAAAGCTTCGAAAACTGCACGCTCCGGCGAGAAAAAATTTTCCACGCAAACGTGTCATAGTTACGTTACAGGCTGACATGGTCGAGATGCGCCCTTACACATGATTCAACAAAGGTTACCATTACATTCTCACCGTTATCGATGTGTTGAGTAAGCACGCATGGGCCGTACCGCTAAAACCAAGAGTGGAAATGAGATGGCTACAGTGATTGCAAAGATAATTCGAGATGATGGAAGATGTCCGACAAATTTGCAAACTGATATGGGAAAAGAATTTTACAACTCAAACGTGCAAAAACTCTTGAAAAAAACACAACATAAATCATTATTCAACATATTCCACAATGAAGGCATCTGTGAACGGTTCAATCGTACAATGAAAAACGATATGTGGAAACAATTTACACACAATGGAAATTATAAATGAATCATATATATTAAATATAAACGCATTATATATGTTATACATATTATAGATGCATACATACATATGTACATATAATACATACATACGAAAATACATATGTACATTCGTATGTGTAGTACATACGATATGTACGAACGTATCAACATACATACATACCGTATGTACTACACATAATATATATATATACATATTATACGTACTATACATGATATACATATTAAACATTATGTATTATACATGATATACAATGTGTTTCTATTAATAAAAGAAATACATAAATACGAAAAAAAAGAAATGAATTTATAATAATATTTTATAATGTCCCCATGCAGCGTGTCAGTAGAATCTGGAACAATATGTCGCTTATCGTCGTATGAACTCAGAACGATTTTTGTTTCGGATATGGTGTATACTTCGTGCAATTTCGATCTTATACACGACTGCCTGCTCGTCATTGCAATTGTGTCATTGAAACACCGCGTATAATCATTGAACGCTATGGATCTCACTACAACGTTGCTTTTGACGCCTTTTGTCTTCTTAATATCTTTTTTTGCTATTGACGCGCAAGGCGTACATTTTCGCTCTAAGCGATGAATTCAGTCATGATCGCTCCGTTGTTTCCGTTTTTCATTGAACTACTTTTTTATTTACTAGCAGAATCGTAAGCATTGCCGATTGCGTAATCGCTCATATCGAATCTATTGATGTCTGCGTTTATAAGAGCGCAGACATCGTCGCACTCGATGTGATGAATAAGGCTGTCCGTGTTGGTGTACATAATTTTACATTTTTCTTAAAAGAGCGGTAACATGTATTTGTGATGAAATTCGTACAAACATGTTTTAGATATATCGAGGTTGCACATACCCACGTATATCGGTTTGTCGAACTTCACCTCGAATTTCCGCATTTCTATTGCGATCAGGTTCTCAAAAGAAAAAACGCTTCTACTGTGAAAGTTTGGTTTCTTGATCATTGCCTCTACACCGTATCTCCCATCCCAATGTATTACGAGTCACACATATGGTTACGCACATTCTCCATGATCTTGCCGAAAACCGCATTGTTCATTAATTTGAAGTTTTTCTCAAACTCATTCTTTGCTAAAGTTCTAAAATTTGTATTGAGTTCGATGTACTAGTGAAGCCATGGAGATTGCGCGAATTGCAGTATACAATGGATCTTTGTAATGCGTGACGAGTACATTGCTGCAGATTGCGATAATGTATGACATAACGCTTTTTATCATACAATGTCGCGAGGAGCTTCCCCTCTCGCTTATCGGGTGATTTCTGGTGCGTTGGACAAAATGGTAGATCGAATGCGCATCACGGAGATGTTGCGGATATTCCGAGTCAACCTCGAGAACGTAACTCATCGGTAAATCTAATGCGACATTCATAACGTCAAAATTGTCTACGTCGTCGACCCAGCGAAAATCAACGTATGGCTGACACATTTTTTGGACATTTTTTGGACATATTATTAAGAGGATCTTTCTGTGTTCTTATAAATTAATTCAATTTATTAATGTTGAAGTATGCAACCCTATGATACATGCCATTAATAAATTTTTTTAATTTAAAGGAAACATCTTCATTATAAGGAATGGTGAACCATTTAATTTTTCCTTTTTGTGCAATGTCATGATGGCTGTTAACTTTTTTAAAATTTTAATTAACTTTTTTATCCTCTCATTTAAAGTTCCAAAAATGAAGTCCAATAGATCATCATTGTCCAACAAGGTTGTAATAATAAATTCTAAGTTCTTTTCATGGAATTCCGGATGTGAAAAGTAAAACACTCTATCTATTAAATCTAAAGTGCTCTTTTTTTGAGAAATCAAATGTTGATACCAAAAATTTGAGAATCTTCCAGAGAAGATCGGTTTTCTATAATCATAAATTAAGTTGTCTTTTCTAATAATAATTATTGTGTCCAAGAAATTAATTAATTTTCCCCTCACGTCCATTGTGAACTGCAATGTCAAATGGAAAGAATTAAATCTTTCAAGAGTGCAGCCCACATCAGATGAGGGCCTATACAACACAATATCGTCAACGTACCTATAATAAAATGGTATTAAGAAATTGATGGAACTCAATATCCATTCTTCCAAGTCTTGCATCACCAAATTCGCAATAGCCGGCGACAATGGCGAACCCATCGGGGTGCCATATGTTTGGTTATAAAATTAACCATCAAAAATAAAAAAATTGAAATCCAAAATACGTACTGCCATTAAAAATTCATCTTTCGAAATTTTATGATCCTTACGGATGTTCCATCTTTTTGAAACAGTGTTCAAGGCCAAATCTATCGGGACATTCGTGAATAATGAAACTACATCGAGTGAAATTAAACATGAATCTGTATCTATTTTAATATTTTTTAATTTATTAACTAATTCAAAGTCATTATTAATATGGCTAGTCGCCTTTGGAATGTTCTTGATCAATGTTGTTGATGATCAATTTATACAAAAATAACGCCATATAATAAGTTGTATAAAGGACTGTTAATAGATGAAATGATGATTCTGCATGGATAGTTAGGCTTATGTATCTTAGATAGTTCATAAGCACTAGGAACGTTATCATCGCTACAATATAGTCGTTTATATGTAAAATCAGAAATATAACCGGCTTTTTTCTTTCTGCAGTCTTTTTAAATTGTTGATAACAATAAAATTATTGATAACAATAAAAAAAATTGTTGGTACAAAAAAACCTTCTCTGAAAGATTCTTAAATTTTTGATCTCAACACTCGATTTCTCAAAAAAAAGAGCACTATTTTAGATTTAGTAGATAGAGTGTTTCATCTCTCACATCCGGAATTCTATGAGAAGAACTTAGAATTTATTATTACAATCTTGTTGGACAATAATAATTCATTGAACTTCATTTTTGAAATGTTAAATGAGAGAATAAAAGTTAAGTCCTAAAAAAATTAATAGTTATCATTACATAAAAAGAAAAAATAGTTCACCATTTCTTATATTGAAGGTGTTTCCTGTAAATTAAAAAAATTTATTAACGGCATGTACCATAAGGTTGCATACTTATTAACGGCATGTACCATAGGGTTGCATTAATAAATTTAATCAATTTATAAGAATATAGAAAGATCATTTTAATAATATGTTCAAAAAGAATGTCGTTTACAAGATCGATTGTAATGATTGTGATGCGTTTTACGTAGGTCAGACGGGCAGAAAATTAAAGACAAGATTATCCGTACATCGTAATCATATACGCAGAAAGACACAGCGCATTTGATCATTACAGAGTATAGAATGTATCATGATCATGAATTTGACAAAATATAAGAGTTTTTGATGAGGAGAGTTGTTATAATAAAAGATTAATATCCGAGATGATTCATATAAAGCGCCAATAAAATAGATTAAATTTACAAACGGACACAGAGTCTTTAAACTATGATTACATAGAGATGCTTCATGAGTTGTAATTGTTTTGTAGTTGTTTTTCTAATTGTCCGACATGTACCTCCGGGCTCTAACATTCATAACAATTAGCGTTAATCTTTTTTCGAACCAACATGTGCTAGTAAATTTCAGACTAATTAAAATTAAAAAATCTTAATTTGCGACGGACATTATATTATATAATATTTTTATATTTCTGACGATGTTTCAAATAGTTTTAAAGTTGCAGCAGTTATGCAGTGAGTGGTCTCATTGTAAAAATAAGTATATCCTCGGTTATACATTTTACTCAAGCCATACATTTCTCAAGGCAATATAATTAATTTTAAGATTGAAAACAAGACTGTTTAAGTCAAATAATATTACTTTAATTCGAAGCGCTACTACGAATGTTGAGATGTTGAACTAATATATATATATTCATATAAATGAAATTAATTTCAGAAATGATAATTACGTGCCGATATGGTTGTCGGATTTTCAACGCAATCAATCTGAAATATTAATAATCCCCCCAAATTTCCTAAATTAATCTTAAAAAACTGTAATAAACTTATTGCGAAAAATATTGCCTCGAGTCGAACTCGGATCTCTTACATTCCGTGCGAGCGTCCTGACGTCAATTTCTTATTGGAGAAATCAAGGGCAACCAGGGCCGAAAGTGACATACAAAATAATGCAATACTTGAGCTGCGATATGTATAAAAGAAGTTGTAATGCTATGGTGCTTTCTGAAGCCAGATTGAAAAGTGGGAATGATCTTTTCTCTGGAAAAGAAGGAATGTAGCTATGTAGAACAAATGCGTTTCAATATGCGTAGAAAGAAAGGGAGAAAGAGAAATAGGTTGATAAAAAGCAGGCAATGGGATTACGAGTCTTGGGAATAGGAATAACAGTGGAGCATTTCCAGGAGGAGTGATAAATATCAGAGGATAGAGAGTAATTTAAAATGTGGAGAATAAAATCAAGACAGTAAGATACACATAACATAAACACAAATATGAACTGAGAGATCGTATATCCCGGAAGATATGAGTTTGATTTTCGCTATTATATTGGACAGATCTGTAAAGATTACAAGACTAAAATAAAAAGAATTCAACACACGAATAGAAAAAATGATTAGAAGTAAACACAGATAAGATAGGTTTTTAATATTTTTGTTTAAGGCTGTATACAGTCATTAATATACACAGTGCGACAAATATGTTCCCGGACACGAACCACATCTCTGTGGGAATATGTGACTCAATGGATAAGTCAGATTCTCTTGACAAGCCCATGCTTGTCGTGTGATGTGATAAAGAAAATAATAATCGAGACTTTATTTGTAATTGGTAATAATAATATTTATTTCACGAGCACAATTTTATATGACCGTACAGGACGAACACCTTTATTGATCTGTTATTATAATATTTCTTTTTTTATTATTTTTTTACGCTGCTAGGCAACTCGTTACCAACATAATCCTTAAGCTTTCTACACTCGCTGCGCTAGTGAGGTATTAAGAATTCCCCACATCTCAGCAACCAGTGGCGACATCTGTGCGTTCAAACATGCATTTTAAGGGTTGAACATTTTGCTATCATGTGTCAAAGTTTCGTTCATTTTGGTTGACATATAACAAAGATATGACAGTTCATGTTAAACAAAATTTTGGTCGAGGTAGAAATTTTAATATGGAACAAAGAGCAGTGATTAAATTTAACGCAAAACTTGGTAAAAGTGCATCAGAAACATTCCGATCGATGCAAGTTACGGCAGTCAATGTCTAGGTCGTACAGCTGTTTTTAAGTGGCATAAGCGTTTTTTAGAAGGCAGAGAGACCCTTGAAGATGACAAAAAATCAAGACGGCCAATTTTGGTTCGAACACCCGAAATGATCGAAAAAGTACGTGATTTTGTTGCAAACGATCGCAATGCATCACTAAAAATGATGGAGGAGGCTTTAAATATCAGTAGAGAAACGATTCGAATCATACACATATTTGTCGCACTGTGTACTTTTTCGATCATTCGTATCTACTCGTATCGTAGCTACTTTATGCGAGCCGGCAAGTTGCGCCAGATCGAGATTATCGGATCTCAATAAGGTTGAACCGATCAAGTTCTAAGTGCTCAATCGATTGCAACCGCTCGGGATATAATGAAAGTGTATTTATTTTTTTCTCTAGGTGCTCTACGAAATATTGCGACACAAAATACGAATTCGAAACTTTTATTAAGAAAAAATTAAGAAACGTCGTCGTCGTCGCCACTACGAAGTGCGGGTAATATCCTTTTGGAATTTTTGGCGCAAAAGGTAAATGTGACGTTAGCAATACACATAGTCGCATCACACATAATTAGCGAGCGTTGCTAGCGTTGTGACGGTTTTGCACATTTTGCACATTCTATATTCTGTAGAGATTATAAATTGAAGTTATTGACGTTATTGTTATTATTATTGCGGTCACGCGATCACGGAGGAGTTGAATAAATTGTGACTAAAGTTATATACTATTGGATTTTCCGATTATCTCAAATCAAATATTGATAAAAATATTGTAAATATTTTAGTCGATATGTTTTCGCGTAATTAAATGTCTAAGTTATCCGAATAATAGCGAAATTGTCGTTGAGAAATTTTGAGCACATCGATGCGTTTTCGCATAAAAATAAGTAAAAGTTTGACAAAAAATGTGTCGCTGTCTCATGAACCGGGATTAGTCATTGAAATTGACTATTCAGGTTAAAAAGTTAGTCACATCGACGAAATATTGCGATGCAAACATACACTGCAGACACTGCTATAAAATTTTCATTCCTCTGCTTTATTTAGTTTAGATCTACCGGAATGGCGGCCGTATTGATTCCGCATTCGCAAGTTCCGCTTAATGGGACAGGAAAATGAATTCCTTCGGATCAATTGCTGGATTCATATTGGATCCGACGTGCGTCGTACGATGCACTGCAACCAATCAAAAAACAGAATTTTGCTTCGTATTATCGACACGAAATAAAATTCTGCTTTCTGAGGGACCATTTCCGCCGATGCTTGCGTGTACACGCACAGGTTTTTTGATTGGTTGCAGTGCATCGTACGACGCACGTCGAATCCAATATGAATCCAGCAATTGATCCGAAGGAATTCATTTTCCTGTCCCATTAAGCGGAACTTGCGAATGCGGAATCAATGCGAGCCGCTATTCCGGTAGATCTAAACTAAATAAAGCAGAGTGTGCGAGAGCGAACCAGAGCGAGAGCGCTGATCGTGAAATTTTTAAAGTGATGCGGCGTTTGTCTTACTGTCTTTCTCGCTAGTTTAAATCCGGCC
>NW_011626928.1:293620-352563 GCF_000204515.1 Acromyrmex echinatior
CGGTATAGTAGCGAGACTAGGATTCTAAGAACTCGAAGAACTTTTAGAAATAAGAACTCTGAGAAGTCTAAGAATTCTAAGCGGTGTAGACGGTATGAGCGGTGTAGACTATATTAGCATTCTGCGCAATCTGCCCTGAGGACCGGCGAGATCGAAGCATTTATTACTTCCGGTCCGGGCTTTCTTCTTGGGAGAAATCCAATTAAATTTAGCCACAATCGTAATTATCACGTGACATTGGTTGTACAAAATTGATTGGCGCTTTCGATTCTTTTCTAGCGACGTTCAACGTAACAGTCATGCGCGACAGAAAATCCGTACGCGGGATTGGTGACAGCGCGTGACGTATTCGTCGGAGCGCGGCGCTCGCGTGCGCGAATCGAATTGTTCTAGAACTTTCGATGTTCCGTTGCCGGTGCCTGTTTGCGTGTACCGAATTGTTTTGAAAAGGCTAAAGAACAATGAATCTCTGACTTTGATGAGGCTTAAAGTCAGGCTCGAGATGAAATCACGAGCTCGCCTTGTGCGTGCGTTCAATAACAATTACTGTCGGTCGACCGAAGGAATTCTTACCTTTTTTTTGAATTACCGATCTCGAACACAGAGGAATGAAAATTTTATAGCAGTGTCTGCAGTGTATGTTTGCATCGCAATATTTCGTCGATGTGACTAACTTTTTAACCTAAATAGTCAATTTCAATGACTAATCACGGTTCATGAGACAGCGACACATTTTTTGTTAAACTTTTACTAACGGAATCTGCCAAAGAAATAAGACCACAGTAGATTTTTGCATGACATAACGCATAGTACATAAGCGAAACAGAATTTCTTTCCTTTCCTCGATTCGTTCTTGTCGATTACAAGAATTACTGTTCTGTAGGAATGACTAGTAACAAAGTTAATCAGAAATCATTGTGTAGAAAAACAAGAATAGAATTATAGAACAAACTGAGAGAATAGAAAAGGTCAATGAAATGAACTTTACAGAAATAAAACCTCAAATACATGCGTCTGAAAAACCATTATTAACTATTTCATCAATTCCTTAGTCTAGTATTTTATATATAATACGTTTCCATACATGTTCATTATGCTACTATTTATTAAAATAATATATGTATATATATATATATATATATATATATATAAATTTTTCATACATTAATATGTATGAAATTAATTATTAATAGGTATGAATTTTTCATACATTAATAGAAATAACAATAGTAATGTAATAACATAAAAAATAATTAAAGGGATAATTTTCATATTGTTATAGATTTATATTTATGCATGAAAAATTTTTTACCAGGCATACACTTACTTATTTTTATTCGCTCCTGCTATCATAGAAACAGGGAGCATGTTGGAGCATACGATGCATATTTATTATATTATAGTATTTATTATTTATTATTTATGATTTTCAAAAAATATATCTAAAAAAATGAAAATCTTCCACAGATACACGACATTTTAGAAATCCAGTACGCGAATTCTAGTCCAGAAATGAGTGCTAATTGGAAAAATCCATTTTTAAATAAAGAAAAATTAAATGTGCAACAAATTGATAAAGATTTTACTTGCTAAAAATTAAATTGGAAGCAGAATTGGTAATAGAGAAATTGTTTTTAATAACTATATTTTTAATATTTATTTGCGTAATTTATAATTAATTGCGAAACTATACAGAAAAAATTTTCGACATGAAAACAACTTAATCTTCTTTAGAAAATACTGGAGATCATCCAACTGCATTACGTTTGCTACGTTCTTATCCAGGAGCAACACAAATTATTCAAATTACGTGGGTCATTTCGTAAGTCTGATAAATCTTTATGAGTAAATCTTTTTGACGTGATGTTTGGAAAGTATCAGTCTTTAAACTCTTCCAGGTCAAATTATTTCAATCAGAATTGATGCGTTGTTCATATTTGATAGTTGTTTAAAGAGCAAGAAATTAAGCAGTTTCCGCATATAAAAATAAAAAACGAATTTCATGCAAAATTAAGATGATATTAATGGATGAGGAATAAAATGCATGAGGAATCAATTCGAAGTTTTTGTACGCGGCAACTGCGAAATTTTTCACTCGCTTAAAATGACTACCAAACGCATCAATTCTGGCTGATATTTGGCCTAGAAGGGTTTAAAGAGTTTTCAGGTATCACGTCATCAAATGGATTGTTACACCATTTTATAAAGGTTTACTTCGAACGACCTTCGTATTTTAACAACCAGTAATATCGTACCAGTAATCCATCTCTTACAATTGTACAGGTTAAAATAATATACTATAATAATAAAGTATTAACAAAATGACAAAAACAAAATATACTCCTTTTTGTAATGTAAAAATGATTTTAAGCACCAGGAAATTATTTAGGAAATTATACAAACCGTCCTGCACAGATACACTCATCTTCCATATAGCACAGAAAGATTGCAGAATGATTTCACTGAAACATTACAATATTGCATGATTGCAAATCATTACTGCAAGTTTCCAACAATGTTAAGATGTTTTCCGCTTTTTGTAATATTATTATACAACGAAACATTCCAACAATATTGCAATGTAATGTATTTGGACAAATTTTTTACTCTAAAATGAAAACTCTAAAATGAAAATTATTTTCTGTATATACATTTCTGTACATACATATATCTCACTAACTTCAATTTTTTTACAAATCGCATTTCTAGTGATATGTGCTTTTCAAAAGCAATCTTTTATGATAAAATCATAAAATATTTCAATAAATGTAATATTAATTCTGAAGGATAAATTTATTTTTAAGGATAAAGCATGTATGTGTGTGCCCCGAGCAAATATTATCAAGCACAAATATTATCTACAGATTAACATATAATAATAATATAGTTGATTGATAAGTTAATCATGAATTAAGTTAATTGCAGTGATTTTTTCTAATTCGAAGCCACTCCGAGTCAATTGAAATCGATTAAAAAATGATGGTATGAAATTTATCAATAAAGTTCGGGCGCTGGTTTATTCCTACGTGCACATTAGACATAAATACATCATCGATCACATAATTAATATTTTGATAAATCGTTTTCAGCTCAATTGCTTATCGTCTTATCCGATAATAATGCGTTGGTTGTATCCAGACTCGATATTATACAATCTTTTGATTCCATATTCAAAATAAATATAAAATTTAGCTAATGGCCGTCAAATGGCCGTCAAATAATAGATTAATAAATTTTTTTATTTATATAAAAATATAAAAATTGAAATATAGAAATATAAAAATTGATTATATTAATTATTATATCATAAAAACAACTATTAAAAGACTATACTATTAGTTATTACATAAATATTATTAGGTGTTGGAATTAATTCGTAGCGTTTTACAAGTGATGGGAAGTACTTTCATTAATGTATTTTTTAATGCTCATGTGAAATAAATAACATTCTTTCATTAAAAAACGCTACGAATTAATTCCAACACCTAATATAAAAAATTATATTTTTATATTATTATAGTAACAATTAAAGAATTACAGTTTTATAATGTTTCTGGAATATTACATGCATATTATTGACATATTGCAGGCATTGTTAATTTAAATTTCTGTAATATCTGTGCAATGTTACATTGCAATCTACAATATTGCAACATTGCAGCAATATTGCTTCAATTTTCTGTGCTGTATGGACTACCACAAAAGTGCCGCAATCACCTACTCAAATTTATTCTTGATTATTTAATCTTGGTTATAATCAGAAGCAAACTCCATTAACTGTTGGTCACTTTCAGCAAACTCAACTGTTGTTGCGAAATGGATCCATGAGCGCTCGCAGCTATTGATGTATTCTTCTAGTCATCCTATAGCAGCGAGCGCTCACGGATCTACTTCACAAAAATTGAATCTGTTGAACGCGACCATTATGTACCTGTGAAAAGCGACCTGTCGGATTTCGTTAAAAAGAAATATTGAAGGTCTTCTTATTCCAACCCAAGTAATAGCAACTTTAATTCTCCGTCAAAAATTATTATTCTTCATAAAAAGTGAATGTATCTAATGAAAAATTAAAACTCAGATGCTACAATCTTAAATGAAGTTAAGTTCTATCAAATTAAAAAATAAAATACAAATGGTATTGTTTCTTATTATTTATACAAACTTACTTTTTTAAAAAAAGGTAAAAAAAGCGCTAAGCATGCGTGCTTTTCGTGAAGAATCATTTGAGCCGGTTTTATCAATGCCAATTATTTAATTAGCCGTGGAACTGACTAATTGTGTTTGAGTTTGCTGTTTAGTAGAATTGACTACTTATGGTTAACAGTTAATCACCGATTCGGCTTAATCGAGTTAATGAAACTTTTATATATAATACTAAGTCTCCAATCCAATTATTAGTAGTTTTAATTTTTCTTCAAAGATATTCTTATTGAAGGTCTTCTTAATCCAATCTAAGTAATGGCAACTTCTCTGTTAAAAATTATTACTCTTCGAAAAAAATTAATGTATCAAATGAAAAATTAAAACCCAGATGCTACAATCTTAACTAATCAAGTTAAATTCTATCAAATTAAAAAATAAAATGGTATTGTCTCTTGTTATTTACTTAATTCTAATGATATGTATCATTCGTATACAATATTTGATATCAACAAAATTGGCGCCAAATAATTCCATGTAATTCGGATACCAAATTATATAAATAATATTACTTTAACTATAATATTACTTATAACAAACTTTAATGATATGTATCATTTCCTTTAAAAAATTTGATATCAAGAACTAGTGCAAAGTTAAATGCAAAATTCCATTTCTTTATACTATGCCAAATTAAATAAATGAATATTAATCTAATGATATGTATCATTTGTATAAAAGAATTGATATCAACAATTGTGAGCCAAGTTAAATTCTACTATCAAAATCAAAAGTAAAATCCAAGTGGTACTATCTTTATTATTATTTACTTAATTCAAATGATAGTATCTTTAATTTTTATGAAATGAAACCTAAGTATATGTATTCTTATTGAAGTATCTTCCTATTCCAATCCAAATAGTTTAAATTTCTCTTAAATGAAATTATTATGTCGCAATTCATTCAAAGACATTTTCTTTTCCAATTAAAATAGTGGTTATATAATTCTCCTTCAAAGTATTATACAAAACATTATCACAAAATTGAGTTACCTCAATTTAAATGTTATTACAAAAAATTAAAAAGTTTAACTGTATAAAATGAAAAAATTTAACTTATATAGAAAAATTTTTTATGTAAAAACATTTTTTGATGCTGCTAGATCTCGATAATAACATAGTAGTAAATTATCAATGTAATACAGGGTCCGGCAAAATGATCTCCCACATTTTAATCTTTAATAAAAACGCCATTGTAAATGCTATTTAGATTTTATTTTTATTAACTGAAAATTTATGCTATGCCATTTATTTCTATTGAGTTTTGAAAATTAGAGTCCAAGTGGCGACCATTTTTTTCGATACACATTCGAAGCTGATTTCTAAAAGTTTCCATCACTCGAGCAATAATTTGAGGCAATATTCTTTTTCAGTTGATTTTCTTTTTAAAGCTGATCCTGTAGCTCTAAAATTTGAAACCCACAACAGTATTGTTTTGCGATCTGGAACTGGAGCATGTCTACCAAGCGCGAAGTGAGTACGAAAAGTTCTTTGCGTCGTAATCACAGATTACTTTTCATAAATGTTTCGATAACGAAGGCACGATGCTCGCCCATCCAATTCATGACGACAACTGAAATGGCAAGGCGCGAGCTACCAACCGACTACGCTAAGCTCCCCCTCTCTTCAGTGGTTCGGGGACAGTGGCGGTGCAAAATGTGGGAGATCATTTTGCCGGACGCTGTATTTAGAAAAATAAGAAAAAGAAGAAGCATATTGATAAGAAAAATTAGAACCATATTAGAAAATATGAATATTTAGAAAAATATTTAGAAAAATAAGGAAAATAAAAAACATTTCCAATGAGAGTTAAAGTATCCAGCATGTATATATACGATTAAATTATTAATTGTTGATATCAATTCTTTTATACAAATGATATTATACATATCATTAAATTAATATTTATTATTTAATTTGGTATGGTATAAAGAATTGGGATTTAATTCGGCGCCAATTTTGTTATCAAATCTTTTATACGAATGATTCTGTGGCGATTGCATCGATACAGAGAGATAGATCCGCGAAAGCGGTCGGTATGACATAAACACACAGATACACAGACAATCGAGGAACATGTAGACAGTCACGTACGTTGGCTGCGAGAATAAGAAGTATTTAAACCCGTAAACTTCTTTCGATAGTTTTTGTGTTTTCTCATCCTGGTCTTTGCATTGGTGACATACTAAGATAAAGGCGAGTGACAATTCGCAACATAGGAGAAAATTTTATTGAGTTGTGTTGTAACTCTACCGGAAAATAATTGTTCTCATGCGTTAAAATAATTCAAAGTTTAAAATTAACGACGTCGAGCGATAAACATGTTGAATAATAATGTTTATAAAATAAAGAAAGTTCTAGAAAGACGCGAGTACGAGGTGAAGCGATGGTGAGATCGAGAAGACAAAAGTATTCCACTAACGGACGCTGACAGACATAAACACTTATAATCGCGGACAATAGATTATCCGGGCGATTCCGAGTACGAGATACTTTCTTCAGAGTATCTATTATTATACTGCGACAATCTTGCGTTCTTACTTATTTATTTTATATTATTCCTTTTTTTTATTTTATGTGATATTATTACATTGTTTTTGCGCGAATAAAGTTCGTCATTTAAACTGATATCGCGCCTGTTGAATTTGTTTATTTGTTGACATATTCAGATACGAGGAAATTGTAACCCGCGCTAGATTCAAAATACATGTCATTAGAGTTAAGTAAATAACAAGAGACAATACTATTTTACTTTTTAATTTGATAGAATTTAACTTGATTAAGATTGTAGCATCTGGATTTTAATTTTTCATTTGATGATTAATTTTTTTCGAAGAGTAATAATTTTTGACAGAGAATTAAAGTTGCCATTACTTAGATTGAATTAAGAAGACCTTCAATAAGAATATCTTTCAAGAAAAATTAAAACTACTATTAATTGGGTTGGATACTTAGTATTATATACAAAGAGCCGGTTTCATCAACTGAGCCGAATCTGTGATTAACTGTCAACCATAAATGATCAATTCTACTAAAGAGCAAATCCAAACACAATTAGTCAATTCCACAGCCAATTAAATAATTGACGTTGATGAAACCGACCCAAATGATTCTTCACAAAATATTTTAATACTGTAATTGATTATTTTATAATAATGCAAATGTTGAAATAGTGACAGATGCTCTTATTACCCGACCAGTGCTCATACCTTCTGGGTAGGATAACATATCCTTAGTAGTAATATGAACAAAAAGAAATTTTATAAGAAATTATGTAGAAATGAAAGATTGATATACAGGGTGTTTCCTCTAACTTGATCATTTGAAATATCTGTTGTTTTTGATGATACGGAAAAATACTACAGGGAAAAGTTGTTCAATTCAAAGGAACATATTATAATGCAAAATTTTTTGCAAGATCATAGTTTTTGAGATTTCAAGGTCATCGCAATTTTTTTAAATGAAACAACATATTTTCATTAATGTACTAATGTAATTCATAAAAAAACAAATTCCATCATATATGATATGTCCTTCAGATGAAGGACTTTGTACATAAAAAAATTACATTTACATAGGAAAAGAAGAGTTAATATACATACTTAAGTGTTTTGAAGATATTTACTTTAGTTCAGAAGATGTTCAAAATGATTGCCATTAATTTCCATACATTTTCGAATGCAATAAATAAATGATTGTTTCGCATTTTTAATGATTTCCGGGTAATTCTGATGTCAAAATATTGTACATGCACGTTGAATTCTTTCTTGCATGTTTTCCAGTGTTGTGGGAATATCAACAATAAACTCGACTTTTTAAATATCCCCATAGAAAAATATCTAAAGTAAATAAAAAATATCTTCATTGAAACACTTAAGTATGTTAACTCGTTTTTTCCCATATAAATGTGATTTTTTTATGTCCAAAGTCTTCTGAAGAACAACATATCATATTGTATATGATTGAATTTGTTTTTTTATGAATTATGTTACTACTTTAATGAAAATATATTATTCTAAAAAAATCGCGATGACCTTGAAATCTCAAAAACTATGATCTTGAAAAAAATTTTTTGCTCCTATGTGTTCCTTCCGATCGAACAACTTTTCCTTGTAATATTTTCTCGTATCATCAAAAACAACGGAGATATTTTAAATGAAGTTAGAGGAAATACCCTGTATATATATATATATATATGTATATACAGGGTGTCCTACTTAACTGTGATCACAATTTTTCGGCACTTCCGATGATCTGACAAAAATTAGTTTGGATAAAAGTTAATCAGCTTTCAATCTGCTACAAATAGCAATATTGAAAATATGCAAATACTCTATTTTAGAAAAAAAGTCAAGATCACCTTAATTTTTTTAAATGGAACTATATTTTTTACTTTATAATATTGTAACTGGTATCAAGACGAATTCAATGACCTGTTATACTATGATCTGGAGATGACCTTACAGTCAGACGTGAAGAACACGTAGCCATTTTGGAATTCGTAATATTCCCGAATGTAGTTTACACGTGTATGTACGTAAAAAAAAATATCAATATAACTTGTAGTATAGCATAGCTTGAATGTTTTTGTGTTCAATCTTAGTTTGTTGGTAGAGCAAATCATAGTTCAGTCTCAGTAAAAATAGCATTATTTTTAGTCATATAAATCAAATATCAGATTAACATTATTTCATCATACATTTAGTAACTATTCCTCGACCAGAGAGATCTACCATTATTAAAAAAATATATAGTGATTGCTAATTATGGCAATACAACACATTTTATTGCTATTGCATTGTTAATATTGTTTTCTTATGTATTGCTACCTATTGCGCACAATGCTAAGTATTGTCAATGTATTGCTATCCTGTCGCGTAAAAACAAATGATTTTACTATTAAAATTTAAAAAAATCATTGAAAATTAATGGCGTTTTCAATAGTATTTTATAGCAAGTTGAATGAGTTTTTGCCAATGGTAATATTTTATCACTGAGGATTTTACCACTGGCTAGTAATGCTTTCAATGGTGAATTAATTTTATAGTTTTATTACTAAAATGAATATTATTATTGATTAATATTTTATTCCAGAATACATATTATAAAATTATAATATGATAAAAAAATGTTTCAAAGTCCCATTCTATTGCATGCCGCCATCCATTATTCTTGATTTTTGAAATCGTATGGAAACCGCTGCACTTCGATCCACAAACACCTACATAATTATGGATGTATAATTATGATACATCTGTTCAATATATGGTTCTAATAGAAATTTGTGCAGTTCAACTGAACATCCACTATTTTACTGTTTTTACTAACTATATTACTTAATTTTAATGTTATACTATTTTTAGGTTAGGAAATCGCTTTCGTAGTATGTATATCATCTTCGCCTAGAGGTCTTCACAGTCTTTCTTCTGTCAATAACAGTATGCCGTATTGACACGATACGGGTTATATACCATGATATATCTAAACAGTATGCAGTACAAGTACAATATTGATACGCTGTACTGTAATATCATGTATCTTTTTGTACTGCTACCGTACACTGTTATGCCGTACACCGCCACCTCATGTACAATACGGTAGCAGTATTTTGGTCGAATATCGTGGGATATCGCACGCTTAATTATCTGGGATAATAATATTTTACTATTAAAGATTTTATCACCGGTCAGTGATAAAATCTTCAGCAGTAAAATATTGCCATTGATAAAATACCATTGAAAGTATCACTGGATCGTATAAATGAGTAGCTTTCAATGCGAATGATATTCCTATTGACAATAATCCAATGGCAACATTGATGCATATCCAATAGTAATTAATATACTATTAGTCGAATAATATTCCTATTGGACTACATCTAATGATAAAATATTTTACCACTGACCGAAAGATTTTTTTATTAAACGCCTCAAATAGTAAAATCATTTGATAATGATAAAACCGTTGAGTTCGTATAATTTTTCGTCATTAGTTCAAATGATTTTATTATTAATATGAATGATAATATTGTTAGTACTGCTATTGTTAGCACTGCTGTTTTATTACTGCCGCAAAATTCTAAAGAAATTTACATTGATTGCCGTAGTGGTTGATCCCTCGCCAGACTCTTTTTTTCAGTGTAATAAATATGCTCATAATAAACAACTGTGCATACTTTTTCGAAAAACTCCCGTGTCTAATAAATCAATATGGAACTTTGTGAAGTTAGAATGGCTCAATATTGTTTACTTTATCAACACGCAGAATAAAATATCTTATTGCAATGTAGATTGGGGACCTGTATGAAGTTAGGAGAAAAAAACTTAAGAAATAAAAATTAACGTACTTGCTTATTTAATATGATAAATATCCGAAGTAAATTTAGTTCGAACTTCGCAACATATTGGAATGCCGTAAAGATAGATGCATCTTTTTAAAATAGTTGACATTACTAGTCCCAATCGTTGTAGAAATATAAAGGGTGCTCATATTACCTGCAGTGCTCATAATCCTATTACGTCAATCAATAATTAATAAGCATCTTACTCGTATATAAATCAATATGGCGACTTTATGATTAATGCTCATTAGTTTAGCAGTCTTATTTTATGCTTATACTATACTATGTATTAATGTTTTTCATGTAAATTATATGCGATTATGGCTTAATTATTTTCCTTCACTGCTAATTTCTAAAATGAATAACAAAAAGAATACATCCCGGATACGTTGAACTCGGTTGGACGCTCTCAGACTCCCGAAAAAAAGTACAAGTCCAAGAAAAGCTGGACGTATAGTCATTCTATAAAAGACACATAGTGTTTCATCTTACGATAAAAATCGTTACGCTCCATGAACTGCGTATAATTTTTAGAGCCCTCTCTTATAATTACAATGTATGTTATGCGCAAAGTTATTTTTAGTCCTCAACTACATATCCCGTTTTAGAGTCTTAATTTACATATCTAATTTACATTATCTGGGTCCAAGTCATCCACAGCGTTTTTGACAAATTCTGTAATTATCACAAATCTCAAAAATTTTTTTTTATGAAAAGCCAGAATGTATAGAATGAAGATTTCAAAACATAAAAAGATTTTGATAATAATTGAAAAAGTTATGCCAAAAAATATTAAAATACAATTTATGAAAAGAGTACAATAACCAGTTTTTCTTAAAAAAATCATAAAAAAAGTACATGATAGAAGAAAAGTGCAGGACAGATAAAAATAAATAGTGTTTTGAAAAGAGATAAATGGAAACTTTAAGAAAAAAATTGTGTCATATTGATTTATCCCAAAAAGTACAATAATTTGCACAACTGAAGTGGGGGCATTTTTATACATGCTCGAAAAAATGATATTGGAGGTATGTCGAGTACTGTGTTCTTAAAAAAATGCAATAAAAATATTTTATATTAAATATATAATGAGTTCGACATTATTTACTCACGATTTTATAACTCCAAGAAAATAGAGCGATTATTTCACCAAGACACCTATCTCAGAAAAATGCTTTTTTTGACAATAAATGTTTCAATTATAAGAAGACAACATACTTAGACAACATTACTAAATACAGCACTAATAAACAGACACTTACTAAAAACGAATTTTCACTTTCAGCAAAAATCGAATTTATATTTGACGGGTCTAATTGTAAGTCACTCAAACCAAATTTTTATTGCATTACAATTAATCAAGACAACGACGAAACAATTGCATCACAGCAATTGATAGCAAAAAGTTTCAAGCTTTTTAACCCCTTACTTCAACTCTGCAATATTAACTATACAAAAAAAGTAACAGACTAAAATTTTCACCCGGATCCAAATGACCCACTTATGTATTATAGTTGAGAATTAATTATAGTTATTATATATATTCATACGTATGGTAAAATGAACGAATTAATTAACCAAGCCGTTATAATTTTTAGATTGATAATAATGAACAACATGGATGATATAAAACGCATAAAGGAATACATAGAGGATATACGCAAGATGGTACAACAATTGGAACGCATGGAGCAGAAAGCCAAGTCGATAAATGCTGAAGAGGCATTATTTCAGTTTCCTTCAACCGTGTATCCGCGTATCAAGGAATTGAGAGAATATATTTCACCATTTTACATCCTTATTTATCGAGGCTATCAATGGCAAAGAGATCGAAGAGTTTGGTTGGATGGTCCCTTCGAATATCTTGACGTTCAACACATTGAAAACAAACTTGATCAATACTTACTCGACTTCACCAAAATCAACAAACAATACAAGACAAGAATTAAGATGCAACTCGCGACTAATTATCCATACAGGTTATAAAATATTACAATTCATTGCAAACTAACTCTAACTTTTAAATTACTTGTGAATGACTGAAATTATATTTTTTAAATGAAAATGTCATTATTTGACAATAATAGATATACTACACCGATTCTAACTCTTCCGAGAGGGGTGCGGGGCGGAGGGGTCTCTAGTACGGGGAGGTGTGTTGAGAAGGGATGGGTGACGTCACAGGGGAGGGAAGATGATGTCGCTGAATGCAGGATATGCGGGAGATGATGTCACGGGGATGATATCAACGGACGCGATGAGAGGATCATCGATGAGAGGAGGATCATCGATGACGTTGCTAGAAGTAGGGTGTGCGGGAGATGACGTCACGAAAAATTCCATTTACGGAGGCCAAGAGTTTATGATGAGAGGAGGGCATGACGTCACTGGTCGCGAGATAATGATGCGAGATGATGATGAGATGGTGCGGGGAAATTACGGCTCATAGCGTTCAAGGAAATTACGGGTGCGAAATCCGCGTCGCGGAGTGCGGTCGCTGAGATGAGTCGCCGCCATCGCCGGACGCGGTTCTCTATCGCGCATTATATTTATCATGTTATATCTACCATGTATACTTACCGTATATAGTTACTATGTATATTTATTTTTTTCTTTCTAAGGTTTCTATTCTACTGAATTTGATTATTGCTATTTTCTCTATATATATTCTCGCACGAAAAGATTTTTATTCAACCGAATTATTATTTTAAAATACACGAATCGAAAGCTTATTAAGAACGCGATGGTATGTCGCGTGCAATGATGCTCACGGCACGTGATGATGCTGTCGGAGCGCGTAATATGATACCGTTAAGATAAGAAGAAGATAATAATTTTATACACTGATACAATTTCATACACTGATACAATTTCATACTATTTTATCTTATTTATGTCAAAATTATATAATAGTATAATAGCTCCACAACTTAAAAATAAGTTAAAAGAAAAAAGTTACGAGTCAGAATTTTGACTCATAAAATTGATAGATAAGTAAAAAAATCTGTCTTTATGAAGATTATGCGTTTCGCGGATTCTCTCCGTGTCCAAATCCATTCTTGGAACGCCAACGTTTCGTGAACCTTGCAGTCCACTTCATCAGGGCGAGGAGCAGCCTGATACTGAGCTGTTCCTCCGGATCGTTCCTTTTTATATTACGCTACTTGTTGAAATGGTAAGGAGAAAAGAAGAAAATTGTGAAGAGGGGGGAAGATGGAGGAATCGATCAGTCTTCAATAACCGGAAAAATGATTTTCCATATTTTATTTATGTTGTAGTTATTTATGTTATCTCTATTTAGATTGTTAGGATGTTTTTGTACCTCTATGGCTTTCTTGGAAAGTATGATGTAATGTTGGTTATTGTGGTCATTTTGTTAAACAGTATTTGATGTCCTGTTTCGAAGTTGTGTTCTGATAATGCTGATTGCGTGATGTGTTTTAGCCTGACATCACGTTGGTGTTCTTTTACCCGTAGGTTGACCATTTTCCCAGTTTCTCCAATGTATACTTGCCCGCAGGAACAGGGTATTTTGTATACTCCTGCGGAGTTGAGTGGAGGTCTTTGATTTTTAGGATTTCTTAGAATTTGTCCTATCTTTTTGGTTTGAAGAGAATTTGGTTTGTTTAATATCCTGCCAATCCGATCTGTTGTTTCTTTGACATAGGGAAGAATAGATAGAATTCTTTCGTCTGATTGTGTGTCAGAGACGTTTTGTTTGCATGTTCATTGATTGTTTTGATTATGTCTTTTGTGTCGTGTTCGTTTTTCTGTAAGGCTAATTTTAAGTGATTGAGTTCTGTCTGTAGATGTTCTTTGTCAGAGATGGTGAAAGCTCTACGTACAAGTGAATTGATTGCAGACTGTTTTTGCAACTTACAATCAAGAATCCAGATTTAACGGGCGCGCATGGCAATAGCGTGCCGCTTGGCCGTTGCGCTCGAAATCGCCAATCGCTACCCGAAACAAAGGATCACCTCAAATTTTTCAATTTGTAAAAATCTCATAGGCGAATGCAAAGGGAAGCCTTTGTTCTCAAAAGAGCATAAAAAGCAAAACCGAGAAACAATAGCTCTCTTAGTTTTCCGCCGTTCTGAGTCAACGCATCGCTATCAGTGCACCGCCAAGGAGACGCTCCGCCGTCAGAAAACCGCCGCGTTTGATTCGCAAAGAAAACCGCCGCGTTTGATTCGCAAAGAAAACCGCCGCGTTTGATTCGCAAAGAAAACCGCCGCGTTTGATTCGCAAAGAAAACCGCCGCGTTTGATTCGCAAAGAAAACCGCCGCGTTTGATTCGCAAAGAATATTATTAGATTGAAGCGAAATACAACTAAACGCCGTATCACTTAAATTTTCACGCCAGCGCTCTCGCTCTGACTCGCTCTCGAACAGTTGGCATTCCAAGAATGGATCTGGGCACGGAGGAAACTCGCGAAACGCATAATCTTAATATAGAAAGCATCCGTGGAAGTCTCAAGAATATTATTTAAAAAATGTCTTAATTAATTATGAAATTTAATAACATGTCGGCTAACAACAACAAATGTTTCGGTTAGGATCGGATCATTATCAATGTTTTCAAAATATGTCTAAATGGTAAAAAACATAACATAAAATTGATCGAAAATATAACTCGATAATTGAAAATATAATTATTCGCATTGAATAACTATATGATTGTTGATATCAATAAATTAAGAAGGATCTTCGTCTTGTCAATTAAACTGAACAGTAACATACATGAAATACATACATTAGAATTTGTCAGAAAAATAAAAACTTATACTGTTGTACCGCTCAGGGTGTAAGAATGCCGCTCCGGACACCGTTTATAGAATTTATGGGTCAGTCTCTCTCTCTCGTTAACCAGTCGTACTCTCAAGATACGACGTGCCGCTCAGGGCGTGGCGGTGTCGTTTGATAAGGGATCGAGGTTCTCCAGTTAATATAGGCTAGCGTTCGTGGTATAAGAAATTTTATTGTCACGAGTACTCGATGTGTTACAATACGACGTCTCGCAGTAGCGCTCGTAGTAGATTCTTACAATAGTCGTGTGTCTTCTTGACTTTTCGGAACGGCCTCGAGATGCTTGAGGTTTACGTTTTTATATATACAAATTAGGCCGAATTAATGTGTGATTGCATTTTAAAGTAAAATATGTCATCGGTTTTGAAATCAAAAATTGGTGACTTGCTTTGTGATACTTTAACTGCTGGTCTGCAGAGAATCTGCAGACATAGATTTTGGATATGACATATTTGGGTCATAACATCTTTCCCCCATTGAAAAAACGGTTGACGTTTTTTTTGTTTTACGCAGGATTTATTACATTCGCCCCGCAATTCTTTCGTTTGTTGATAGTATATACAATTATTACAATAATTACAATAATTAATATAATAGTACTACTTGAAATTGTATATATAATAGATTCCGACAGAAAAAGAGTGCTGAATCTCGTGCGTTTGACATTTAGATCCATTAATTCCATCGGGTGACGAATAATTTTTCTTAATTTTACTACTTCCGGTTGGCTTAAGTCTTTATGCTCTAACTGATTTCGCAAACGAGTCAAATTGTACTCTGGTGAGCGAGTTTGAATGGTTGTAACTTTGATGGTTCCTATTGTTTTTACAATCATGTCCGCAGTTATTTACATTCTCCGTATATCGCAACTTGTCCCGCTCTTACAATTTTCGTTCTATATTCCTCACGATTTTTACAGTCTATAGTAATTATTTGTTCATAAGGGGGAGTATAGTCATGCTCGTTGATTTTCGAGGGCTATCCATATGGAATGATTAGATTTAATACCTCTGTTATATAATATCTTGGAATTAGAATTTTGCATATACATTTGAATTTCACATAACGAATTTGTGTTTTCGTTATAGTGGGTTGGTATGTTCATAGATATAAGTATAATCAATTTGTTTACATCTTATGCTTAAATCTTCGTTATGCTTAAATCTTAATGTCATATAATGCTGATTTTTGTTGTCTACGGCTATGGTCTGATCTACTTCAATCGGAGTGAATACATTATCGTGGTCGGGTGTGGATAATGATACTTTGAGTATATCATATTTCGGATAAGAGATTAGCGGGAATTTCAAAATGATGTGTATATTTGGTTCGTCATAATACGCACTGACAGTGATGCATTTTTCTATTTCAAGCCAATTTGATTTAAGGATCCCGAAAGAGAAATAGAGTCCTAATGGCAAATGTATTTGAGCTTCTTTCAGGCTGATTACGATCTCATTTATTGGTGTAATCCCAGAATGTAGTCTTCCTTGTTTAACAAAAAGGTCGATAATACAATTTATATCTTATAAGATGTAATTCGTAATAATGGCGTTTAGTGTAAGAAAATATTCATCCATCTCCTCTTTTAAATTCTGTTTGGCCATCTTGCTATTTATTCTGGTGGTAATGTTAAAAAATAATTGAGCATTGTAGCTGGTTACTTCTTCTAACTTATTGACATGCGCGATTGTTTAAAATTCTTAATTTATTTACCATGACATAATGAAGTGTTTGCTGTTTATTATTCAAAATCGTAATTTGTTCTTTGATGATTTTTCCGAAGCATCCATAGTGCCAAAAAGTGTTTTAGCAATGGAACCTATTCCATCAATTAATCCACGTTTTTTTATTTTCGTTTGTTTGATAAACAAACGAACGGTGTTTATTCGATCGGCTAAAGTAACAATTTTATGATTTTCCGTTTCGATTAGTTGTTTCATATTTTCGTACGTTTCGCGTCCTTCTGTCTAGATTTTACACAGGTGATGAGCATGATCGATATAATCTTGTAGTGTGTGAATTCGCTTATTTCGAGCCAATGTCAATATTTATTAGCTTCCTTGATAACTCTGCTTGATACAATTCTTCTAGCTTTTCATAATATAATCCTAGCTCATATAAAAAATTTTTTACTTCGTAAGCTTCGTTCTTTATATGTCGTTCGGTCATCAATCTGAAATAAATGTATCAGGTTATTGGTCGGTATATTTTGCTGATATTATGCAAAAAAATTTTTTTCGTATGTTCTATTATATTTCTTTCCACCTTTCTTTTGCTTTCTTAGTCGTTGCTATTCAATTATACTTTAATCATATTGTCTCATATACCTCTACAGCGTGCTGATTCAGTTCATGATGTTGTAAATCAAGACGAGGTTGTTAAGGACGATGTTGAATTTATTGACAGGGAGGTTCAAGATTTGTCGGACTTCATTGAATCTCTTAGCGAATCCTCAGAGGAGAAGATACGAGAATAAAGTGAGTTATGGTGTTCATAAAATATTCGTTGTTTATCTATGTCATTATATTCGTTCATTTTATTACTATTTGTGTGTGTCTTCGCTTGTTGTGTCTTCTGGTGAGGTAATGATATTTATGCATCGGCTTAATGCGTCCGTATTCATGTGCATCTTGCCTGCACGGTGAATAATCTCGTAATTGTATTCCTCTAATTTGAGTCTCCATCGGATTAATCTTGATCCAGGATCAGTTACATTAAATAACCATATTAAAGGCTTAAGGTCAGTTACTATTTTAAATTTTGTGCCATACAAATACGATCGATAATGCTTAACTGTTCAAACGACTATAAATAATAATTCTTTTTCGATAATGTTGTGATTACTCTCCGCTCTTGACACTAACGTATATTATTGATCTGTCTTGACCCAAAGTCCCTTGAGAAAGTATAGCCCCGATCGCGTAATGCGTCCGTATTCACAAGAAATTCTCGTGTGAAATCTGGATATTGAAACACGGATGCGGTAATCAATTTACTTTTTAGCAATTCGAACGCATTTTGTTGTTCGACTAACTATACGAATGGTTCTCCTTTTTTTTGTCAATTTAGTTAGAGGTTTGGCAATCTTGGAAAAATTTTCGATAAATTTCCTGTAATATTCTGTTAATCCAATGAATGCTTATATCTCTTTTATTTTTTCTGGAATAGGAAATTCACTTATAGTTTTTAGCTTAGTCGGATCTGGTTTGATCCTATCATCGGTTATTACATGCCTTAGATAAATGACCTCTTTTCTGAGAAATTCGCATTTCTCAGGCTGTAATTTTAGTTTATGCTATCTCAGCTTATTGAATATTTCGACGAGTCGCGCGTTGTGCTTCTGTAAACTGGCTCCGTACATGACTATGTCATCTAGATATACTAAGCATTTAACACCTTGTAAAGTCGTAGATCAGTTAACACATCAACAATTCATCAATCAAATTTGAAAAGTGGCTGGCGCATTTTTCAGTCCGAAGGGCATTCTATTAAATTCGTAATGTCCATAAGCAATTGAAAAAGTAGTTTTGCGTTTATTCGACAGTCATGGGAATTTGGTGGTAACCAGACGCTAGGTCTAATGTAATAAAGTATGATGTATTTAGCGTTTCCTTAGCTGATCCAATATATCGGTTATATTGGGCAGAGGAAAAGAATCACCTATAATCAAGTCGTTCAATTTTCTAAAGTCTACGACTATGCGTAATTTAGGTGTTTCTGTTGCATTAATCTTTTTGGGTACTACAACAGTATTAGTATGCGTCAATGGATCTCCTTTCAAATGGAATATGTTATTGTACTGCGTGCAGATTTCTGTCATGCTCTTCTTTTCCTCAGCATTTAAATGCTCTAACTTTAAAGTATTTTCGATGCAGGTGTTTCTTGAAATTATTGTCTTAATTTCTTCTTCTTCTTCTCTCTTTTGTATAGACGACTCACAAATGTCTTCCGACGCTATTTCTATCGGAGTTACGCAAGGTACTTGCATTTCTACATTGATATTCCATCATCTCCGTGATATTTGTGATATTGATCAGACAGAGATAATTTTTCGGCTGTACCAGACAGTTTCCAATAAGTACACTTGGTTGCACTTCTTCGGCTTGAATTATTCCCGTGTTGTTCGTAGTTGTGGTAGTTTCTATGATTGCCTTGCACCTAGGGTTGATTCTTATTATTTTGTAGGGAATTTCAATATGCTGTCTTCTATTTTTAAAAGCTTGTTGCTGTTGTTATATTTCGCAAGATGTTTTCGTACAAAATCAACTCCAAGTATGCCTTCGTAGTCGATTGGAAAATCATTTACAATTACGTACATGGGGTGCTGTATCTGGCGTTCACCTAGTAATATGGTAACAGTTACCTAGTAGTATGTAACTCCAGCTAACGTCATCTTGCCTTCATATATTAATGTTTCTCCCTTTTGTTAGAAATAATTATATTCCAATTCTTAACAAATTCTACAACAATTTTCTTTTTCTAAATTCTATAGAGAAAAAAATTTCTGAATGGTTATGCCTGACAAAAAATTCATTAATGACCATTCTGATATACTTATTACAAATGCTGAGGATAATGTTACTGCTCTCAACAAGAACATCTACAGCTTATGGATTAATAAAAATTCATAAAGCTGATAACTTTTTGAGAGTGATTGTATCTTCGTTAAACAGTCTACTTTACTATCTCTCACTTTACTCACATAACATTATCAAAAATAGCATACCAAATGTGGCTCCAAGCCAATGTGGCTCTAAGCCACATCAAAAATAGTTTTCATTTGTTTTCAATAGTTTTCATATTAAGTGGCAAACAATTAGAATCTAATTATATTTTGGTTTCTTTTGATGTTGTGTCTCTCTTTACAAATATATTGATTTAGCAATCAATAGCATTAGTAAAAGATAGGACCATATTTCTATGAGGAAAAACATTTCTAAAGAAGAATTTAATATTGCAGTCAATTTTATACTAAATTAACCTTTTTTTCAATCAGAAAATTTATAAACAAATATTTAGCTCCAATGGGTTCAGCCATAATTGCAGACATTAAGTAATGCAAGATCTTGAAGAAGTGACGATCACAAAATTACAAATACCGCTACTGTTTTATTTTCGATATGTTGATGACATCCTTCTTACACTTTTATCGGATACGATCAATAGTACACTGAGCATTTTCAATTCTTTATACACAAGATTACAGTTTACTGTGCAGATTGGTATTAATATATTTTCAGCAGAATATATTTTCTTGATACAACAATTATTATTGACAATCAGAGAATCGTTTTTGATTCATATCATAAAACAATATTTTCTGGCAAGTTCCTCAATTTCGAATCACTCTCTCTGTCACAAAAGAGGCACAATTATTAGTTTTTTTAGACAAAATATTCTATCTGTCACATCTCTCGCTTTTAACAAAAAAATTTGATCGACGCCATTCACATTTTTTTTTTGAAAATTATCCTCTTTCTTTTATTTTTTCCTCAATAAAAAAAAGATTAAAATTTCAAATTGAATAAAAATTCTACACATAATTTACAAATTAAAGAAAAATATTTTACAATTCTCTATGTACATTCCATCTCAGAAAGTTTTCTACTTATCTCTAACATTGTAAACTAGCTTTCACCATTACCAATACCTTAAAAAATTTTATTAAGAGAGGTAAGGATAAGTTAGAATTGCTTTCGAATCAAAATGCTGTATATAAGGTCTCATGTGATGATTGTGACGCCAGCGATGTTGGCCAAACAAAGAGAAAATTAAGTAATAGATTGCGTAAACATTTCGGATATCAATAAAAAGACAAGTTCTTTCTCCATCTGTTATATCCGATCATCGCGTTAATTTTAATCGTAATTTCAGATGGAATGATGTGAAGATTTTAAACAGTGAGTCTATAACAAAAGATTGATATCTGAAATGATTCATATTAAAAAACAGAGACAAGATTTAAATAAATAAAATGAATCATTGCCAGAATCTTGCTCACAAATCATATAATCCCTTCCTCGGTCATAATTATTTTCTTTTTCTCTCTATATACCCCTCCCCCCTTCCTATGTTCCTTCTACTATCCCTCCTCTTTAATCTCACTTCTCACTATTTTCATATTTATCAATATTAACTTTACTTTTCTTCTCTGAAAGTCAATTTAAATTTATTTTGTCTAACAACATCGAAGATAAGAGACATCGATCTTTCTCTCATCGCGTTGTCTATTGCACTTTATTTCATATTATTTAATTTTTTTATACTGAACTCTCAACTACAATTATGAAAGATATTTTTCTTATTTAATTTTAAAGAGTATTTAATTATTTTAATTGAATAGATAGATTTACATTGTACATTTTTAACTTTCTTATACTTATATCAATATTGTATTGTCTCATCAGATTATATTTTTCTGTCATTCTTATAATCTTACATTATTATATTTATAGCTGTAATGCGTTATATTTCATTCTGGACGTATTCGTTTCAATATATAATTATACACCGACGTTCTTTTGCTGTATAAGTTTATTGACAAGACGAAGATTCTTTAATTATTGATACCAACAGTTAGATGTCTTGACATTGCGAAGTATATTTTTATTTGCCATCGACCGTCCATAATTTTTATTTTTCTGACAGATTCTAATGTATGTATTTTATGTATATTACTGTTCAGTTTATTTGACAAGACGAAGATCCTTCTTAATTTATCGATATCAACAATTATATAGTTATTCAATGCGAATTATATTTTCAATTTTCGATTTTATGTTTTTTTTTTACCGTTTAGACATATTTTGTAAACATTGATAATAATCCGATCGTGATTAAAATGTTTGTTGTTGTTAGCCAGCATGTTATTAAATTTTATAATTAATTTATTAAGACAATTTTTATTTATCTACCAATTTTATATAATAAAATTCTGGCTCGTAGTCTTTTTTCTTTTAACTTGTTATTTATGTCTCTTTTATTTATAGCACCATTTATGCTTACCATCTTTCTATCTCCCTTTGGAGCTTCTCATTTCGATATGGATCTTTTTTGCAACTATTCACACGCAACATACATATTTTGTTTTTATTTAAAGATCGCGATCGCCGAATAACAACATGAAGTTGCAGGCGAGTGCCAGAATTGGAGCGTGTAATTTAATAACACAAAAATAAGAAATAAAGGAAGGGAGGAAAGAAGAAAGGAAGAATAATTTCATTCACCCAGCTTTACAATTTTAATATATGTTTATTTTTACTGTTTTATTCACAAATAATTGATATATTAATTTTGATATTTCTAAACTCTCTCTGTTTTAATAATAATCATATCTTACAAAAAAAACCTCGCAAAGGTAAAAAAGGTACGTTAAGTACATAAAAAAAGACTTTATATTTATTCAACAATTAACTATCAAAATTAAGTATGAAATCAATATAACTGGTCAAGTATATCATTACAAAAAAGGCTTCGAGAAGCCTATAAAAATCTTTTCAAAAATTATTTATAAAAAATGGATACTTTATCAGAGCAAGTACCCAAAAATTACAATAAAAATGCAATAAACGTTTAATGCATCCAAAAGTGCGTGCAGTTACAATTTTAATATATTTAAAAGTATATGCTAAAGTTTAACGTATTTATTCTCTTGTTTTATGTAAATCGTAAGTCGCATAAGACGGCTGTAATGAAAATGATGAACGGGATCACAATAAAGCAGATACTTGGCGTGCCCGTATAGCATTTATTATATCCTTGTAAATTCATTTATAATTTAACATAATGTTTTAAAAGTATATAAATGTTTCGAAAATATATAAATAAACATAAATATATATATAAATAACAGATATGATGTATAAAACGTATAAAAAGTATATAAAAGACCAGCTCTCTAACTCTGTATTCTGTAACTCGTTATGCAGTCATTATGTGTTCGTAATTACAGTTGTGCAGATATTTTACATAATAAAAAAGCTGCGCAATTGACGTTATGAATTTATGACGAATACATAACAAGTTAGAGTGCAGAATTCCACTGCAGTAAGCTTACTCTGTGTTAATACCTTTTATTATATATGACTGCTAAACGACCGTCACGTTGTCAGTTGTGGGTAAGTATCTATAAGAACGAAGTTGTTTAGCTAGACTTCTTTCAACAAGTAGTATTTCAGTAGAGGAAATTGATTGGAGCATCATGTTGTGTAGAACGCAAAGGATGACCATTTTTGGCTAAGCGAACCTACTGTTCTTTGACCTATAATCCAGACAAGTATTTGCTTTATTATGATCCCGTTCATTATTAGAGCTCGTTTTATACGACTTACGATTTGCATGAAACAAGAGAATAAGTACATTAAACTTTAGCTGCATATACTTTTCAATATATTAAAATCGTAACTGCACTTTTGGATGCATTAAAACATTTATTGCATGTAATTATTGGATAATTGCATGATAATCCATTTTTCACAAATAATTTTTGAAAAGATTTTTGTAGGCTTTTCAAAGTCTTTTTCGTAATGATATACTTCGCCAATTGTATTGATTTCATACTTGTTTTAGATTTAAGTAGGATAGCTAAACGGGTTCTAATCCACTATGTATTAGTGCGTATACGTATGTGTGTGAGAGGGGGTTAGGGAGGGGGAAGTGCACTCAGACGCTGGGTCCGAGGAAGGAGAAGCGCGTCACCGGAGTCCGTGTTAAAGAGAAGAGGATGATTGTTCTTTCTCTCTCTCACTAGTTGCGTTCTCTGTTGGCCTCTCTTTCACATCCTTTGTCCTCTCTTTCACTTATTGCAATCCTATATACATACTTATTATTTGCGCTCTTTTTTTCTCCCATTATGCTCTCTCCCATGTTGTCTTTCTTCTTGCACGTGATTTAATTAAATAGATATGGTACTTACGATTTTTAATGATTTAGAAATAAATTATGATAATATTTTAATAATGTAATCTAAAGTAACACTAATCATAATAATTTTTAGTAATGTACAAAAAAATAATCAAGCATTCTTTCTTATCGATTAATTCAATACTTATTGAATGGTACTACTGAACAGCTATTTTATTAACTAATTCTTAACTACAGAAAAAGGGGGAAAGAAATCAAAATATATTTAAAAAATTTCACGTTTTAAATTTGATACATTTCTTTTGGCATTGCGACCACCAGTTGTATATTTTAAATACATTTTGTAACACATAATTCTTAACATTCACAATATGTTTTACATATCGCACAGTATTAGTAACAACTAGATTATGTAAAGAATCTATATCTTCGTAATCAGCATCCAAGATTTCAATGATTAAGTTGTCGCATCGAGTATGTCAGCCAGCCATCCATTCGCATTTTTCAACGTCCTTTAACGTAAACGAGAGCCTTATTGTCGTCACTCACTTCCACCAATTACAGTCATTGTAATCAGACGGTTCGCCATGCTGTACGAGATCATTCCATCTTCCCATTGCAATCTATAGCGATAAGCACTCAGCCAGGAAGCGCATACTTTTTTGACTTTGTCAAGAAATTCCATGGCATGGGACACATAAAAATGTAAGATGAGAGAGACTAGCTCCTTTTCTCAACACCGCTACTTTCTTCATGACAAATTTTTTTTCAACGATCAATCCTTGCAGATCCACAAACGTTCGTATAGTCATGGTGAATGACTTTTCGAAACTGTGCTCGATCGCAAAGAATCTTTTTATTTCTTGTATTGAAAAGAGAGGGAGGGTATTTTTTCTTTCAATAATGATAATTTATATAATTTTGCGTACTGCGTTAGACATTGGACTATATTCGATCACGTGGTCATGTATGATGAGACAATAGGCTACAGTATTCGTCGTTCGGGTACATTCTACTTGAATTCAAATTCTAATCACACATCCACGGTACCGCTCTTGATGAATTCGTTTTGTCGCGAGTAGTCAATGATAACGTGAGTATAATCGTGAAGAAAGTTTTTTATGTTTAGTGAAAAATGTTTTCATGTTCAATAATGTTTCACGATTTTCCCAGGGAATTTGGTAATAAGACATACGGAAACGTACATATCATATAAAATAATACATATCATATAAAACAGCGGTTTAGTATTTGTCCAAATCTAAATTCAGATTATTATACGGATAAAATTCAGAGTTTAGATAAAGTTTTACGTTGGTTAATTTACAATGATCGAAGTAAGTTTTAGTTGCTTTCTTTTAGCAATTTGTAGAGAAAAGAGAATATATCTAGGTTTTTTCAACTAAGTCGCAGTCTTGATAGCTCACGAATGCTTTGTCGTGTTTTGCAATAAGGAATACTTATACAAATCCCATGAACGGAAACTCATATTTAGATATCGTCCTCTTTCCAAGGTACGCAGCATAGATAGTTTATTGACTTCGTTCAATGTGAGACATTCATCATTGTATTTTGAATAATTCAAACGTCGGTTCAATCGCTGGATCTCCCACAATGCAATTGTTGTCGATGCGCGCTTGTATCAAAATTAATTCGTGACGAGCGTTAATTATCACACGTTTGTAATCTTCATAAAAGCCCAACATGCTGAGCGGCACGCAAAAGTTAAAATATCCGACAGGTATCATTAACTTTTTTGCATTATACTCAGATGGAATAAATCCAGCATTATGTATTGTATTGTCACTTGAAAACGATGCATAGCTCTTTAGAATACTGATTATTCCAACATTTCTATTATGATCAATCTGCATCATTGAGTTCACATCGAATTTCGTCAAACATGAACGCCACGCACTTATTTCCGGTTAACTGTTTTTGTTGATCTTTTTCCTTTGACGTCAATCTACCTTCGACATAGAGAACACTTTCACACGGCAGCATGTATAAATCCTGCTGTTTATGGGTATCCTTATCTCGTCGCTATGTCCAAACGTGGTGTATGTTGACGTACGGATTATAAAACTCGAACTTGATGATACGATCGTTAAAGATCGGCTCACTTCCAATATTCAAGATATCAACCATCTCAGATATTTTATACAATAAAGTCTAATAATTGTAAAAATTTAACGTTCGACGAAATTCCTTCTACTGAACGATCGAATTTTGTCCCTCTAGCAAAAATTATGTCTCTAATCTGTTTCATCTGCTTGTTCAGAACAAGTATCTCACGTTATTGTTGTCGTATCACTTTATCGTTGTCGTATCACTTTATCGATGTTGCTTCCGTACATGCAATCTAACGGTGATTTCTTCTCTACGAAAATCGAGTAATAGTCCATCTTGATACACAACTCTAACTGTTAGATCTGTAACATTCCATACGATGATCGAAAGGTAAATGATGATCTGTGTCGATCTTTCCGATATCTTATATTCTGGTGACACGCTCGGTGAAAATTCATGCATCGTGTGTACGGACTTATCATTGCCATATGCGCCCGTGGTCATATTGCATTCAATACGATATTTATGTTGATGATATTTATCGATAAGTCCGATTCATGCCATTGTCGTGATTCCAACACGCGATGAAAATCCCAACAGCGATCCAATATTATAAGGTTTGGTGAAATTTACTCAATAAGCGCATTTGATCTTACTCATCATTGTATTGTTATTAGCATGAATAGTCAATGGGTATTGTTCATTCTCTTTTTCTCTCTTGCAATATTATTAGAATGAAATTAGAATTGCACGTCTTAGATACTTGTTTATGTCATGTATTTCATACGATCCTTCGGGAATGATAATTTTTTTATCATCTTCGTCAAAGTAAAACTTATTATTCGATGAATTTTTTTACTATTCATATTCACTCTCCATTTTTATGAATATTTTTAAGAATTTTGGGTACATTCGGTAATCAGTACTACGCTGACTAAGCGTTCAGTGAGCTCTTGCATCTGTTTAGTTGGTCTATACTTTTGGATTCAACGGAATGTGCCAATTGAATGCAAGCGTTCAGTGAGCAGTGTCAAGTGTAAGTGTAATGTAATTAGTAATACTGAACACACCCATTATATTTCAGTCATTACATTTAGTTAGTAACACTGTTTGTAATAGATGCGCGCTAAAATATTTGTTTTAAACGTGTTTTGCTGTGTGAAGAGTATATAATTCTGAATTCTTGCTTGTGTTCATAACTTCACAATGAGCCTTGCGTGGAAGTATTTTACAAAATTAAAAAAAAAAATTTTGCAAAATGTAAACTATATTCCAAAGATATAAAAAGTTCTGAGACGATTTCTAACTCTTCGCACATTTAAAGACTAAACATTTATTTGCGTATAATAATTATGTAAAAAAGAAAAAATCAGAGGTAAGTTATACTGCTTTTTAAAATTATAATAAATGTCCTAATATTTATTATAGGCTAATTTGTATTCTCTAAGACACAAATGTCTATCGTGCTTAGGTTATAATGATGAAGAAGATGGTTATAGGCTATACTTGCATTCCGTTCACTTTGAGTACTGAAAATCTATATTTTACAGTATACGTAACATAAACTATAGAGTTTTAGTACCAATAATAAATAATGGAATACAGCCTAAGCATGATAGTATGATACACATTTGTCTTAGAATACAAATGTTTTAAAATTAATTATAGAGAGAACAAGACGTAAATAGAGATCCTCAATCAGAGTCTTGCCATAAGGCGAATGAGCAAAAAGCTCATTTTTCTACGAAAAAAAAGGATATAGATCAGACTTCTTTCTTCTTCAAATAGGTTTAAAGAAGAAAGAAGACGGATGTACATCTTTTTCTCATAGGATTTTGTCCGCTCGCCTTATGGCAAGACTCTGATTGAGGATCTCTGGACGTAAGCAATTACATTTTGTCTTATGTTGTTTTGATTTTGAGTATTATATTATTTAAAAAGTGTATGCGAGAAATATTTGAGGTTCGAGAATGATTCAAATAGATATCAAACTATAAAATTTCTGAATAAAAAAATTTTTTACAGAAACAAAAAGACGTTCATGAAAAACATAATACAGTTATTTCAATGGATGTAGATACAGATGATCCAGTTAATCAAGAGCAAGTCAGCATTGTCAGCAATAGGTGAATATTTATATCTCTACTTATATAATTTATTAACTCTCAAAAGTATAATATGTTACCATCTTAAGCTTCTACTTGCTTACATTTTTTTTATTTAATTAAGTAAATTATTGAAATCAGATCACATTTTTACATTTTTTATTTCATACGTTTATCTTTATAAAAAAATAAATTGTTTAAATATACAAATTTATATTTTTTCAAAGATTTGAATTGTATATATGCATATGCATACATATATATAAATATATTTTTGTTTCACAGATCAAAAAGCTCTTCTATTTCTGAAATTTCCGTACCTAATTCTTTCCAATCTTCCCAGTTCACATTATCGGAAATACTGAATAAGAGAGCAAGTTTTGATAGTGGAGGCTCAAGGAATATAGCAATTACAAACGCACAAATTTATATGATCTGCAGAGACAATATACCAACTAGAAGTGTAGAAAAAGAAGATTTTTCTTATTTTGTCAAGATATTGTATCCAATGTATAAAATATCTTCAAGATTCACTGTAACAACTCTTATCGAACAAAAATATAATGAATGCAAATTTTATCTTAAAAGATTGTTAAATAAAGTGCATTATATATCCTTGACATCAGATGATTGCACAATCACGAATTCAACTAGAAATTTTCTTGTTATAACTAGTCATTTTATTAATTCAGAAACTTTTTGTTTTGAAAGCAACACAGTTGACAAAAAGACATACAGGAGAAAGCATTGCTAAAGAGTTTCATAATGTTTGTGACGAATTTTCTAAAATTTCCTGTATTAAAATAGATGGAGCTTCTAATATGCAGAAAGCAGTAAGAAGTATTCTTGTATGACTCAAACTCACCAAAATGGATTAAGTATTTTGAGCATATAACCAATTTAATTATACAAAAATCTTTAAAAAAACGACTGAACTCGAAAAAATAATAGATATTAAACGTGTAACATATTTTAAGCACAGTATAATTGTATCGGATGCGCTCAGTGCAGAACAACTAAAACTTGGAAAATATTTCTACTCGGTGGAATTCCACTCTTGAAATGATACAAAGATTTGAAAAACTAGCACCTATTTTAGGAACAATTTTAGCTAGTAAAGAACACAAAGATGATTTCCAAATGTTGTCAGAATCACACCTTGGAGTAGTATCTAAGATTATTTGTCTTCTGGAACCTTTTAAAGAAGCAACTGTTCAAATATAAACCGATAGCAATATTTCTGTCAGTACCATTGCGTGCGTGCGTGCTTGCGTTCGTGTTATAATGTACGTGATACGCTGAATAAATTCGAGCCCGTTTCTTATCCTGGAATAGAATTAAAACAAAATCTGTTAACCGAAATTAAGGAGAGATATGTCTCTTGAAGAAAATCAGCTCCTTATTATTGCAACTCTGCTTGATCCCAGGTTTAAGAAAATATATTAATAATCTCTCTAGTTTTTCTCAGAAACTATATTACAAGTGCAACAGGGAATGAAAAGTAAAATAAAATAAGACTCTTTGCCATTAGTAGAAGAAAGTCCATCTAGGTCAAATCAAGAGATTTTAAACAATTCCAATTCCATATGGACAAAACATATACAAAAATTCAAATGCAGATGAATTATCTAGTAATCAAATTCTGTCTGAATTAAATTTATATTTTAAATCTACAACAATTCCATTGTCGGAAGATTCTAATATTGGCATGGATCCTAAGAGTTGCAAAACATTTTCTCCTGCATTGATGAAAGTTGCTTTAAAATATTGTACAATGATGGATTCTTCTGTAGCGTCTGAGAGAGTTGTTTCAGCCATCAACAATGTAGTTACGACATGAGAAGTAGATTAACAAGTCGTCATATCGATGAACTTGTTTTCCTTACATATTTTACAAAAAAATATGTTTAAATAACATCACCAAGTGAGATACAAAGATTTATTACAGTTTATATGTTCATACATATACAGTATATATAATATAATTAGTTTCAATGTTTCAAAGATTCAAAGTTTATGTTTACTTAAAAGATTCAAAGTTTATGTTACTTAAAAGATGTGTAATTTATGAAAAAATTGAATATATGATTTATAAAAGTATGTTTTTATGATTTATAAAACTATGTTTAAAAACATCTTTTTATTATTAAAAAAAATTATTAAATACATTTTCCACCAATTACATTTCTTAACTTTTGTTTTTATTTTAGATTTTTGAATCAATATTTGAGGCTAGTGATTAGTTTAATTAGTTATTGTGACATAAAGGAAGGAGTTTCATTTATTGTTTGTAATTTGTAATAGGGAATAGAGATTGAGACTATAAATAAATAGAATCTTTTCTAGTTTTTTACATCAAACGATCAAATATCAAATATTACATATCTTCGTTCGTAAGCTCTAAAAAAAGTGGCGTTTTTTTGAAATCTATTCATTGTGCGATATATTCGATATAATCTATTCATTCAGAATGAATATAAATAGTTTTAAAATATCTGAATATATTCATAGCCGATTTTTATTTGATATTGACATGTCTACTGGAAAGTAGTAGGCCGCGAGGACGCTACTCTTACCGATGAGCGTAAAGTGACATATTTGAATGAATACTGAAGTTGAAAGAGTGCAATGTCAATTCTTAAATTGATCATCAACCGTCTGTAAGAACTATAGACACAGTTGTCTACAGTTACTTTGATCGTAACGTTGGTAAAACGTGCGATTATACTCCATTTGCGTTACGTCCAAATATTGCACTAATTCCTTCGATGATCGAAGATTACTGAAACTATCAAATTAAACAGCACGATCTCCCCGCTTCATGTACGCAACCTAATGAGTACTGGCCTATCAGCATTATCTAAATTTACGATATCGCTCGTTTCAATACACTTTCCCTGTTACCTGTTGGTAAGGTAATACGCATAAAAATACCTATAAAATATGGAATACGCATATGTTTTGCCAGTTGTTGCAGTTGTACGTTGATAGTTACATATTTTGGCATTTTTAGTAACTGTTTAACTGTTTTTTTTTAATCTTTTTTATTGTATTTTTCTATTGTGACTCCTCGTCCACGCTTGTACGAAACGAGGTAAATTCCATGACCTTCCATAATGCGGTTATGACGTTTCAGTTCTCCCAATTGATGTTGCACGCTTTATTATCGCTTTATTATCGCTTTATTATCGCTTTATTATCGCTTTATTATCATTTATAGCTATTGCGACTCCTGCCACACCGCTGACCAATGAGCCAAAGACTCCCAACAGCGGTAGAATAGATAAGATACCACCGCGTTTTGCCACTGAGTATTTGTTTTTTCATCAGTTTTTTCTTCTTCATTTTCAAGCCCATACTAATTTTCATTTTGACTTTCACAGCCGCTCAAACAGCTGTGACAGCGGCTCTCTCTCCAAGAATCATTCAGTTTCCGCTCCTCCTCAGCGAGTATTTTAGTCAGTTACGTGTCATTTTGTGAGATCTTTGCTCCGCGAATAAGCTATGTTGTGTTCGCGACTCGCCGCGTCCAACAGATTAATGCCTTGAGCGCCTCTAACCAATCGCTTTTCTAAATGGGTATCTGGATCACAAAATTGATATCTGGGGATATGCAACTCGATCGGAAGTGCGTTTATCACATGATTTAAAAAACCGTAGCATTTTGTTGCTGTTGACATTTGCAATTTCTTATAAATGACATTTGCTGCAATTTCTTATAAATGTTGGACCATCAATATGCGATTGATGACAGAGCAAATTATAATGTTTCAAGCACCGACGATATTGCTGAACCTCTGAATAAGCTCAGCCACGTTACTATAAATACATTCGCTCTCGATGTCGTTTTTCAATATTATCACTATCGTGAAGGGAAAAGATATAAAGTTTGTGCGACAATAGCAGATGATTAAAGTGATTAATGTCAATAAAGTACAGAATGAAAAAGAAATACACAAGCATGGAAACATGCTGCCGATTTCTATACATGGAATCATCTGCGGTTCATCGAATTGCAATAAAACAAACGTGTTGACAAGTTTGTTGAAAAATCCAACATGGCATACGTTTCGAGAACGCGTACGTGTACTCGAAGTCATTGCAACAGCCAAAATACCGATGCTTGGAGAATTTATTTGCACCGATTGAAGAAATTGATTATATTATATTCTTTAATAATAACGATGTAGTACCACCAGACGAGACGCTTCCAAATTCCATTTTTATCTTCGGTGACGTTGCATGCGATAAGCAAAATGCGATCAAAGAGTTGCGATGAGTCGACACGCGGACGTCGATTGCTTCTATCTGTCAGACGTACGCAAAGATATCGAAGTATCTTATACGCGATAATGCAAATCTGTTGATCCTGTTCAAACAGAACGGCAACAATCTGAAACATGTATACAATGATCATGTAAACACCGACATCACGAGAATTTCTGCGAACTGTACGTTTCTGTTGGCAACTAAAGTATGGATTAGTAGTGATAGACAAAGACAATGCGCTTACGAATGGACGATACAGAAAAGGATTTAATGAGTACGCGATACTTTAATGTGGTTAGTAACCAATACCTCAACTGCACAATATTTCCTTTAGAGTGCAACATGGATAACAGCAAAGAACTCAAGGATCGCGAGAGGATAGCGAAACAAATTGCGAAAACGAGTGACTTGATTCGTAAAAGTACCGCGTTTAAAACCGGCAAAATAGAAGAAGATATAGCATTGGAGAAACACTTTAAACCTATCGTCGAACTTCTAAAATGGGTTATTGAGAACACCGCTAATAATGAATCTCAACCAATTAAGAAAGAAGTCAATGTTGTAAAGGATAAAAATATTAAGAAAAAAAAACCTGAAGATAATGAAGATGATAATGATAATGAAGATGATAATGATGGTGATGGCTTCTGAATTATTCATGGCTTCAATTAACACCATCGTCTAAAAAGCAACGTACAATAGAATTGAACGTCATATTGAATTCCAATCATATTAATATTATAATTCGCCTGAATCACGCGAATTGTCAAACGTTTGTACAAACGTTCGCACCTTCCCTCAATTGAAAACGTTTATAAGACGTCCAATGAATCACTTGATACTTTAGTTAAATAATCTTGGCAAACGCAGCAAGTTCGTGAGGAGTTGCAATTGGAGACATTTGGATAAAAATACGTAAGCATGCTCCTCATGGTGGTGTCAGAGAAAAGGCGATCGATCACATTTATGGCGTACATCTCAACGAGAACGACACGATGCTCGGTAACAAATATTTCGATGTAGACACGAATGACTTTGATCATAGAGAAAGCTTCAAAGATACACCTGGTTTGTACGAATTAATTTTCAAGGAATCCCCAATGACACTATTTACATAGGAATGATAAACTATCGTATAAAATTATACTGTTGACAACAAATGTTCATAGCGGCCATATGCGGATAGTATTGGGTAACAAAGGATACAAATGTAAGAATATAATATTACCCTTAGTATCAGGTAAGATACAAGTTGGGTTACCACGCGCCAGAAATCTAAACAACAAGTCAGGTAAAAGAGATGGAAAAGGTGTAATACCACGCACCATGACCCTAAATGACAATAAAATCGATTATGTTCATTGGGATGATCTTAATGAGCTAGTGGATCGTCTCCGTTTGCTTGAAGCTTCGCGTCAGACAGGTCACAACGCTCACGATAACGAAATATTGCTTATTATCGAGGAGCTTCGTGAAGCTGACTTTATTATAAATTGAAACGAGATACATTTTAGTTGACAAATGCCGATGAACAATGTTTTCGTAAAAACTGTGTGATATTTTACGCATTATACAGTAATAATCATAATATAACGTAACATGTCTGAGAAGAAAAATCTTGAAAAGTGGCGACTGGTGAAAGAACCTGGTGCATGCTCCAGCGAGAAAAAAATTTTCTACGCAGATGTATCACAGTTTACGGATACAATGACCTGTGGCAGGCTGCGTTTGAGATACGCCCTTACACACGATTCAACAAAAGTTACTACATTCTCACCTTTGAGTAAGCACGCATGGATCGTACCACTCAAAACCAAGAGCGGAAATGAGATGGCTACAGCGATAGCAAAGATAATTTGAGATGATGGAAGATGTCCGAAAAATTTGCAAATCGATACAGGAAAAGAATTTTACAACGCAAATGTACAAATACTCTTGAAAAAATACAATATAAATCATTATTCAACGTATTCCATAATGAAAGCAAACATAAATTCTTAAACACGGTGTACAGTAACGTAAAGGCCATCGCACTCTCGTGATTCAAAGTAGATAACTCGGTACGTGTGAGCAAATTTAAGACAATCTTTGAGAAAGGTTACATGCCAAAATGGATTACGGAGGTGTTTAGAATCAAAAGTACAGAAAACTAATCTTGTGATGTATCTTCTGGAAGATTATTGCGGAAAACTGATCGCTAGAGGATTCTATGAGTATGAGCTACATCGCTAATCCCAACGTACGTCTAGTTGAAAAGATGTTGCGTAAAAAAAAACACAAAGTTTACGTGAAATGACTTGTTTTAATAATTCACACAATTCTTGGATACACAAGAATAATGTGTGTTATAAAAAATATAATTTATTACAAAATTTGTTACAAATTGTATAATTCTTTTTCCCATGTAAATATATTGAATGTAAATATATTATACACATTACACATATTATACATACATACGTACATACACTTACATATATGCACATACGTACGTATACACATACGTACGTACAAAAAAATGAATTTATAATAATATTTTATAATATCCTTATGGCAACGTATCAGTGGTACAATACAGTCTGGTACAATATAGCACTTATCATCATAAGCGATGATAAGATTTAGAGCGATTTTTGTTTCGGATACTGTATACACGTCATGCAATTTAGATCATATGCAAGATTGCCGTCGCTTCATTTCGATTTCGTTATTTAGGCGTTGCGTGTAATCATTGAACATTATTGATCTCGCTATTACATTTGACGCCTTTTGCCTTCTTCGTATCCTTCTTCCCGTAAACGTGCAAGGCGTACATTTTCACTCTAAGCCCGATGAATTCAGTCATGATCGCACTATTGTTTTCGTTTTTCAAGCCCGAAATTTTTTTATTTATTAGCGGAATGTCATAAGCATTGTCGATAATCGCTCGTATCGAATCTATTGATATCGCGTTTCATAATATCGTATATGTCGTTGCATTTGATGTGATAAATTAGATTGTCCGTGTCAGTGTACATAACTTCACAATTTTCGCGAAACAGCGGTGTCATATACTCGTGGTGAAATTCATACAAACACGTTTTAGATATATCGAGGATGCACATACCTACGTATATCAATTTGTCGAACTCAGTTTCCGCATTCATCTCGAGTTTCCGCATTTCTATCACGAGGTTCTTAGAAAAAACGCTTCTACTCTGAAAGTATGACTTCGCGATCATTGTCTCTACACTGTGTCTCCCATCTCAACGCGTTACGAATCGCACATCAACATGGTTACGCACATTCTCCATGGTTTTGTCAAAAACCGCGTTATTCATTATTTTAAGTTTTTCTCGAACTCATTTTTTGCTATAGTTCTAAAATTTGTATTGAGTTGGACTCGCGAAACTGCGGAGATTATGCGAATTGTAATATGTGATAGATCTTTGTAATGTGGAGACCATGATGAGTATATTGCTGCAGATTGTGATAATGTATGACATAACACTTTTTATTGTACAATGTCGCGAGGAGCTTCTCCTCTTGCTTGTTGGGTGATTTCTCGCGCGTTGGACAAAACGATAGATCAGAATGCGCATCATGAAGATGTTGCGGTTACTCTAAGTTTATCTCGAGAATGTAACTCGCCGGTGAATCTGTGGCGATGGTCGTAATGTCAAAATTGTCTATGTCATCAACCCAGAAAATCAGCATATGGCAGTGGTTAACACATTATCCAATCGTACAGGTTAACATCAAAATACATCAAGTACTTTGACGATTTCGATGGATTATACGACTGCACGTATTTGTTGTTGGCCTGCGCACTGTTTGAACATTGACTCAGACTACGTATACTACGATCGATGAATAAAACCATGTCAACGTCGATAAGAAGTTCGAAATTGACGCGAGTATGTTTCAACATCGTGTCCCACGTAAAACCCGGTAGTGTATAATAATACACAAAATATCAAGTCCATAATTGGTGATGCAAATATCCCGAAAATTTTCAAATATATCCAACAACAATACATCTGTTTTTAAATATAGATTACTGTATTCACCGAGTATTTGGATGGAGAACCGCTGTCATACGTTCACGGCGTGCGCGTAATCGCTCTCGGATATCTACGGTATCATCTATCAACGAGTTATAAAATAATTCGCAAAAAATGATTGTAACTCGGTTTCCTTCAACTTTTCGATGCAGTCAATGTACTCATATGTATGGAAATATATCTTTAATTTTTCTGGTACTGAGAAATTTAAATGAACCTATAAAACGTATTTTTACACAAATTTTCTTTTGATCATTTTTGATGCTATCGCTATTTCGTAAATGAAATGTATTTTTTTTTAGGGAAGTAATTTATGGGAAGTAATTCTGTACGTCCTTCATATAATACGCGGTAGCTATATCCTTGATAATAAAATGAGCATCGTATCCCGATAAATATCAAAAACTATGGGAATGCAGTATGAATCTTTGTAATTCAAGTTACAATTTGAATGCACGGAGTCTCTGTATCGCCCGATCAAATGACAATGATCGCGTATCCGATCATTTGGCCCGAATGATTTTTCGCACACATGGCAGTAGTACTGTTAAATTTTTGCTAATCATCTCGCGTAAAATCTGCTATGGATACATTGGCGAAAGTATAGACTCTACATTATGCGCTAAATTTTTAAATTCCTCGGCGAACCATGCGATGCAATCGTTACCGCGACGAAACCAATACATACACAATGAGTTGTCATACGAGCAATGGACATAGTATGCTAAGCTAAATACTCGATATTGCTGATACGTATATTTGGATGTTTCCATGTCTATCTCCATCTTCTCTAGAGTACATTCCAAATCGGTATAGACCATAAACGCGCTCTTTCCTGCAGTGGTTGCTGAAGCTCAACTTTGTTGTCCTCATTGGACAGCCGGATCACGTAGTTGTTAAGTTTTCCACAGTCTACTTGCGTGGATCAGTTTTACACTTAAGCTAAAATAGCTTAAAGACTGCTCTCTTAATTTTAATTTTTTGCGGTAACTCGATAGGACATCCTGCGTATAATGGATTGTACATGTTTACATTCACGGCCAATTTCAGAATACGCTAGAGCGTCCACTTGCTATCGCGCTCCTGAAATTCCTCCAGCGATATCAGGATAGGCTTGATGACGCGCAACTCGTACCATTCTTCTAAATTAGACGAACGAAAGAGTTCATAGGTTTTCGTATTAACACTTTTATTCGCGCGTTTATCACCTGATACGAATTCGCCATTAAATTCGCGGTGTTTATCTTAATATTATCGTGTCTCTGTATAACGTCTCGCACTATTTCTCTTGCATCTTCGAGGAATTGGCAAGGTTCGATGTGTCCAGAGTTTATCACAGCACCGATCAGTATATGGCTTTTGAATGCTGTATCGAAGTCCCTCGCTATACTCAGCACCCATTTGCAACAAAACATCCGCGCAACGAATCCTTCAAACTGTCAAGCCGTGCGATACAAGCGATCAATGATTGTTTAATATCAATCGATAATCGCGGGCGTCTAACACGACTCTATTCTTCCAGGGATTTGATGAAATTATCACAACTCTGTTCCCACGCGACGTACTTTTCTCGCGTATTCAATCGAGCAGCTTGCGTCATCAAATTACACTCCGTTTGATCCATATTAAATGTATTGTTTTTCACTAAAAAGTATAATTTTTTGCACAATTGCGTTAAATGTCTTTCACATTGTGCAAATAGGACATAGATTGCATGGTAATATTTGATACAGCGGATCTCGACATTTCTTACAATACATACCATCAATATATATATATAGATTAATAATATATTGCCAAATAGCGTGAAGACATAAAAGTAAATCATGCATTCTTATGATGCACGATGAGCAAAACTTGTCACGATTTGAAGAATGGTTTGAAGTATATAAATAATAAAAGATATATGACGTACATCCTATTTGTTCTATCTAAAATATTGATTTCAGCTCGTGTTGTCGAACAACTTGTTACTTCAGCATGACTAACAATGTTACCGTTACTGTCACTTTTATAACATGAATATCCGCGATACTATAATCTGATTCTGATTCTGATTCTTCTTCAATTATTAATTCATTTTCTGAATCTTCTAAATCAATTTCTAATTCTTCATGAGCTTCATGTTCTATTTCTACTTCTACTATATCTTTGTATTCCATCTTGAAAACTCGAAGAAAAAAATTTAGGAAAAATTGAAGATTCGCGTATGTATTTGCTCAAACCTTTCAGTTTCACTACTGACAGCGTGTATACAGATCTCTCCATTTTTATATGCTAGGGTAGGAGTTGCATTTTTTGTGAATTCAATTTTTTTCCATTATCGGATTTTTTATTTTTGTATCCTTCTAGGTGATTTATAATATGGTCTAATAACTTCTACATCGATAACTAAGATATGTAAATTCTATATTTTTGACAAAACACTAGACGAAAATGGGATATTGATGGTGCATTATTTTCATGAAGGGAGGAGGAGGGAGAAACAGACATACTTTATTATTGTTGGCATCGATCTCTTATAATAGATAAAAAAAAGGTTCGATATAATTAAAGTGCATTCTTAGTACATTGTATCACTATGCGTTAGATTCAATGACAGTTACATTAAAAATTAACTTGCATATTTTTTAAGATAAGTAAAATTCTAGATTAAATACATTGCTTAAAACTTATTTTTGAAAGAAGATAATGGGAACAGACAGACTTTATTGTCGTTGGTGCCGATTTCCTTACATAAAAAGGTTTGATATGGTCAAACTGCATTGTTAGTACAAGTATCATTGCATTTATTTTAACGTAGGTTTTGACAGCAGTTACATTGAAAAAATTAACTCGCATATTTCCAAAGTTAAGTAAAATTCTACAATAGATTGGATATATTGTCTGAAAAAAGTGGAGGAGGAAACATGTATAAAGAGAACTCTAATGCATCAGTCTCTTAGCTTCCATTGCAGTCATCGCACTTTAATAGAGAATTGTGAGTTTCCGCTATTCTGTTCAAAATGAGTACAAATATACAATATTGTTCGTCGATGGTGCATTTACTTCGTGGTAGAGAACTTGGATTTTGAAATATGCTTATTCACAACGATATGATGTACCAAACATGGGAGATGGCAGATGTATGAAGATATCAATGCGTGTGATTCAAATTATAATGATTATGTAAATTCAAATCTTTATATGTATCATTGTACGATTCATAGTATTAGCGATGAAAGCTACACTGAAGTTCTATCACATATAAACGTAGGACTGAAGAATACATATTACTTCTGTGTTATAAAATAGAATATGATCTTCCTAATAATACTATTAACAATGGGAAAATAATCAGAGAGTTTATAAAACACATTAAAACTAATATTAATAAATTAGATATTAACACTAAAAATTCCATAAGACATGATTCAATTCAAATTCTTAATAAAATTCTTAATAAAATATAATAATCAGGTAATTAATACAGAGAACATTACATTAAAAGAAGGAATAAAAGCAGTAAAACAATTTATGTGTAAACATCCGGACACTTTAATTATACAAGCAGATAAAGGTAATTCGACTGTAATAATGAACTTAATAAATTATAACAAGAAAATGCATGAAAATCTATCTGACAATAACACATATATAAACATTAACAAATGTTCCCAAATATAATGACAAAGCAAACTCACACACTGTTGACTAGGAAAGAAGAAGGGATATATAAATCAGGATACGTATAAGAAATTAAATGTTTCAGACAGTGCCGAGATCCTATGGGATGTCAAAGATTCACAAAGAAGTAATCCACTAAGAATAATTGTTAGTTGTATATCAATAGTCTCCGATATCCCCTGTGACTTTCTTAAAAGAAATTATTGATAAAAGTATAAAATAAAAATTTAGTTACATAAAAAATAGTTTCGAACTGATTAATTTAAATGGCTGTGGAAATCAAATTATAAATTGGTCTCATTCGACATTACATCGATGTACACTAACATCCCTACAAAAAACATTGAAAAAAGATGAGAACGTATATTATAAAAAACAAACATTCCAAAAAAAGAATTTCTTAATGCCATGTTTTTGATTATCAATTCAACGTATTTCAAATTTAATAATAAATTTTTTAAACAAATCTTTGGTATGCCCATGGAACCTCCATTGTCACTAATCTTAGCGAATTTAGTAATCCAAGATTTAAAAGAGAAAATCTGTTCTCTTACAACATTAATATTAACATTCCAATTCACTATCGATACGTGAATGATATTTTATTAGCAGTTCCGAATAATCAGATTTATGAGATATTAGATAGATTCAATTCTTATCATGATAGATTGAGATTTACAGTGGGACATGGGGATGACAAATCTATAAATTTCCTCGATATTAAATTGATATTAGAAGATGATTATATAAAATTTGACATATATAAAAAACCCACTAACTCAGGAAGATATCTAAGCTATAAATCGAACCATCCAATGCAACATAAAAGAGACTGTTGCAGCCGCGGTTTCGGGATCGTAAGGTTCTCAATAATATTAGACACTTCTTCTTATTTTACACGAACACGCTACTTTATTACAGAACATGGAGAGCATTTGGCTCGGATTAAACGTAGTAACAATGGCAGTCAAAAGGGGCGAACGGCTATAATGGCGGGAAATATATAATGGCGGGCACTCTCTCAACTCGCGATCCGATCTCGTCTTCTTCCGTTCACACGCGGCTACTTGCGGCATCTTCCTCAAACTCACTCCTCGGCTGGTAACACGCGTCTCGCCCTCTATGTCAATGGTACTGAGGGCGCATTTCCAACAGAGACAAATCGATAAGCTTGATAGAGTTCTGTTCCTCTCACATCCAAAATATTACAAAAAAAATATTGAATCCATGATAAATATTCTGTTAATTAATGGTTATCCTCTTGACATAATTTTTTCTACAATTAAGAAACTTAAAAAATTGGCGAGTAAAAAGAATTTATTTAATAATAATATTGTTAATAACAATAATTCTATCATAATAAAAAAAATTTTTCACTATACTATATATAAACACAATCTCGGACCAATTTAAGACTATAGCAGAAAAAAATTTTATAATAGCTTATAAACCTATAAACATTTTAAATTGATTCATAAAATTAGGTAAAGATAGACTAGAAAAAATGGAACAATGTGATATACAAAATAAGCTCCGGATTGCGACTCCTCTTATGTTGGTCAAACAAAAAGGAAAGTAAAAACGCGAATCAAAAAACATAAGGCGAATATAAAAAAATCAAAAGATTCTCTGACCGTATTATCACAGCATCAGATCGATTATGATCACAAAATTAATTAGGATAACGTTCAGGTGTTAGACATAGAACCATGTTTTCATAAAAGAATGACGTGAAATGATATTTATTAAAAATCAGAAATGATATTTATTAAAAAATAAATTGAAGGGCTGAACTTGAAGAGTGATACGAAAAAATTACCAGAGACATACTTTCCTGTGTTTAGTAGCATAACTCCTCCTACATAATTCCTTTATCCTCTCTTTCGATATATGTTAGGTATATATAACTGTATCATGATAAGAAACTGGCAAAACATTGTAACGAGTACTTTATTACAACAAGTCATTCACTCTCGATATTGTTCTACACAGTTGACTGTAACACGGGTACTAAAAAAATTTTTTATATTTATAACTCGAAACATAATCAGAAAACATTTAATTAACCAAAGAATATTGAAATCATTAGAATCTAGAAATTTTACGTTCAATGCAACAACTAAATAGGAACGTTTGGACTGAATTATTGTAATAAAAAGACGATTGCCTTTAGAAATGATAATTTTAATCTGTTCGGACTAACATCAATTACGTGCTAATTAAAAATAAATTCAATTGTTAAATAATGAACGGTTCCAGGCACGTTACAAGTAGACATGTCATAAGACTATACACGTAGACGAATTGTTGTTTAGCGTAAATATTTTGTAATTATACTTGAAGATGGCCTAACAAAATACATAATGTGCACAATGTAAAATTATTATTATGTGATAAGTGTATATGAAACTATCGATTATACTTTTATGCTTGAACTTGAAAGATACGTTGAACACATGTATTCCGATTTATGTCATTGTACGAATAGTGTAAGCGAAAATTCAAATATTTCATGACTTACGTTAAAATTGTATTATGAATAAATTTGATGCGGTAAATATTTTACGCAAGATTTATGATAGAAATTCTAATATCGAATGTGAATTGATAATATATGTTTCAGATCATATTGTATGCCACGCATTATATGAAAAATGAGAATATTAAATAAATGAATATTAAAATTATATTACTCTTTGTTTAAAATTATTCAATCTTTTGTCTCTCAATCATTCCTTCTTCATATCTCCATACTGAATTACTTAATAAGAAAGCATGCTTGATCATTTGTACTAAAAATATTATCGGTTGCTAAATTAAAATTATTGCCGAGTTATATTATTAAAAAATCGTAAAAAACAAATATTATATCTATTTAATAAAATCGTATGAAAGAAGAAAAGAAAACGTGGAAGTTGGAGAAAGAACGCAACGGACAAGACAGAGAGAGGATAAAGGATGTGAGAGAATGGGTTAGAATGTAATGGATGAGAGAAAGAAAGAACAATCATCCCCTTTCCTTTAATCCCTTTAACGGATCCCGGTGACACGCTTCCTTTTCCTTGGACCCAACGTTTGAGTGCACTTTCCCCTCCCTGGCCCCCTCACACACAAATACATATCGCATTTACGTATACGCACAAACACATAGTGGATTAGAACCCGCCTAGCTATCCTACTGATTTAATTCTAGATATGAAGTCTTCTTATTATGTACTATGACCGCACTCACGAGCGTGCTGCAACTTCGTCACGTGTCGCAATTATTTTTCTTTACGATTTTCTCTAATCACCACAATATTCTATATTCTGAGCTGACCATGTACAATAATCTGACAAATTTTAATTGTTTTTCACTCTCAATATCGAATATTGGGCGCCAGGTACAAGAGAGCGTGCCACTCTTTTACGGATTTAACAAGATTTTACGCAAAAGATAAAACGTTCTGAATCGCGAACGCAAACGGCCCTGATAACTGACTATTCAATTACAATATTGGTAAAGGAGGTAGTTTGTGGTCAGGAACTATCTTGGAGAACGAGCAGGAGTAGTGAAATAGAACCGATTCTAACCCTGGTCTTCTGAGGGAAGCGCTGGGCGCGGGGGATACTCGTAGGCGAGGGGAACGACTAAAAAAATTATAATACAATAAATTATATAAAATAAATCTTGCCTTCTCCTCGTCTTTCTCCTCGTGTTCCTTAGCCTCCTCCTTCTTCTCCTCCTTCTCTTCCTTCTCATTCTCCTCCTCCTTCCCATCGCTTCGCTTACTCCTCAGCCTCCTCTTCCTCCTCCTCCTCCGCCTTCGCGCGGATGTGAAGAAGTTTCATCTTGTCGTGCAGATAGAGAAGCACCATCATGAATTCGACGCATTCATCTACGTTGTTGAGATGTACGGGCTTATCAACGCCCATGTACACATCTTTTTTCTCCTCCTCCTCCACCTTTCAATCATCAATGATGATAACAAGATCCTCGTCCTCCTCCTCGCCTAGAACGACGTCCTCTTCCATGTGAATGTCCTCTTCCATGGGGACATCCTTCTCTTTCTCAATAAATTTTTTTTTTACATGGAGGCTTGTGGTTTTCCATGTCTTTTTTTCTTAATCACACACAAATTATCACGTAAGCCGTTAAATGGCAGAATATTTTTTTGCAGTTTTTATAAAAAATCACTCGTAATATACTACAATACACTGCTCTTCGTAAGTATTATACTCGCGCACACAGACAAGACTCGGTGCTAAGCCACGCGCAACAACACTACCGTGACTACTTTTTACGCGAGACCGTGAGTTGCGAGGCATTGAGATTATTAGACCTCAATAACGAACCGATCAGATTCTACATAAATTCAATCGATAGCGTCCACTCCAAATTATGTTATACTGATGTCGCGCACATAAACAAGACTCGGTAAAGACTGGCGCCGAGAATCTTTTGTCATAGCAATGCTGCCTATGATGACATTTTACTTTTGCGCTGCACAGGAAACACTTTTGGAAGAAATGAAACACTTAAGATCATAAATAAATGATTAAATATATAAATAAGGACTGTCATAAAAACAATAATTAGAAATTCAGAATAAGGCTAATGAGAGTCTAACGCTGTAAGAGCGAAGAGTTAGGAGATGCAGATAATCAGGTGTTGGCGGTTATCTTCATCTATTGTATCGAACGTTTCGGCTCACTTTGGAGTCATCTTCAGCGAAAGTAAAAATATAATACATCATTGAAAGTAAATCATTCGCAGACAGAAATGCAGTAATCAATACGCTATACAAATTATTACAATTTTACTGTTAATTCAATAATTATAAAAATAATAAACGTGTGACTCACCTCAACAAAGAAGTTCACAAACATTGATTCACAATTTTCATAAGATATAAATTAAAGCAAGTCGTTCCTCAGATTAATATCGTGTCAGTTCATTTTGAATGTGTCGTTTGAAGTTGAACGTTACAAAGCAATAAGGGGACTTCTTGTTTCTTTAAGGGGAAACAAGCAATGACAATTTCGGACTTGAAAGTAATACTGCTCTGTCAACCATTCCCGTTATTACGCTTATTTTTTCCGGACGTTATTTGAATTATCTTTCAACACATCCAAGTTCTCAAAAGAAAGGCATAATAACGGAAATGGTTGACAGAGCAGTATTACTTTCAAGTCCGAAATTTTATTATAAGAACATGAAGTTTATAGTCAATACTTTATTAAATAATGACTATCTGATTGTCTTTATTTTCAACATTAATTCACGTCTAAAAATATTATTTTCACAAACTACGGACGAAAGGGAATAATGCTACTAGCGATACTACTAATGAAGAACGTCCACCATGATTCGTTCTACCTTATGTTCGATCGTGTGTGATGTCTGAGAAATTCTTTACTATTATCAGGAACATTAACGTGAAACTATCCTTTTTCAGTTTGAACAAGCTTAATAAATTCATTAAAGTACAGAGGGACACTCTCCCAAAATTTTCCAATAAAAATGTTGTTTATAAAATCCTTTATAAATATTGCTATGCGTCGTATGTTGGTCAAACAGGTCGAAAATTATTCACGAGAATATCTGAGCATTGCATATCAACAGCAGTAACAAGAATCAGTGATCATAGATCACCGATTTAGTTTTAATCATGAATTTGATTGGAAGAATGTCCAAATTCATGATAAAGAAAGATTTCTCAATAAACATTAAAATTCAGAAATGCTTCATATATACATGCAGAAGAATGGACTTAACTTAAAAACAGACACGGATTGCTTGCACTACTCGTAGTAACTTCTTTGTTAGACACATTAAAACAATATTGAGATTTGAATTGGTCATAAGTTGACTCTCTTATTATTATTTATTATCATTGTTTGTTTAGATTGCTTGTCCCCTTATCACTTTGTAACATTCAATTTCAAACGTCAAGATGACTGACACGATATTAATCTAAGGAACGACTTGCTTTAATTTATATCTTATGAAAATTGTGAATCAATGTTTGTGAACTTTTTTGTTTCCCGTTGAGGTGAGCCACACATTTATTATTTTTAATTATTGAACTAACAGTAAAATTATAACAATTTATATAGCGTATTGATTACTGCATTTCTGTCTGCGAGTGACTTATTTTCAATGATGTATTATATTTCTACTTTTTCGCTGAAGATGATTCCAAAGTGAGCTGAAACGTTCGATACAAAAAATGAAGATAACCGCCAACACCTGAGTATTATCTGCATCTCCTCTTCGCTCTTACATCAGTGTTAGACTCTCATTAGTCTTGTTCTGAAATTCATAAATAAATGTTTGCAGCCTATAGAACTATAGAACTCTAGACACTACAAAAAAAAAATGCGTAGATATGCAAGGGCTCGCATGTTAGAAAAAGAAAGAGCGCTACGATAGAGTACAAGTATAACATCCTTTTTTTTCCGTTATTTTTTTTATGACTTAATTTTCACATTACATTGTGTTTTTTTTTCCTTTTTCTTTTTTAGCACGTCGGGGTAAATGATATGACGGATAGATAGTAAAATAAAGTACATATATAGTGATGCGAATAAATTTTATTTTATTCACTGTTCAATCTTATTACACTAATTTTTCTCATTTTATTATATTTTTTTTTCGTGATCGGCAACGTTCGAATGTGATCGATGGCTCGAACATTGCTAGCAGCGAAAAAAGGAAAAAAAAGAACAAAGAACTTTTTGATTTTTAGCAGAGAATAAAATGCATAACACTTATCATCCTAAATGTAATACCTTATGGATTATATTTTGATAGTATTGATGACATTGATGTCGAACACATTGATTACTTTGATGTTTTTCCGTCAGGACATTTCCAATATCTCACTTTTACTTCGATGATGGTGGACTTGATGGACTTGGTGGACCTGGCGACAAAAGACGATATCCCTTGCATTCGATTTTCGGCGTATATATTCTTTTACTTAATTCTTGTTTTATTGCTCGTAATTTAAATTTACGATTGAATGAAAAAAACTTTGTACACTGTTTGTATACACTGTCAGATTTGTGACATGTCGCGACGTGTTAAGAGAAGCGCCAATGTTTGACTGCTAAAACATAACTCTTTTGCAGTAAATGTGGAAGACAGGATGTGCAGATATTCGCAAAGGCGAGTATTCCGAATCGAAGGCATCTCTTTTTTATCATCGATTTTTATTTTATTACTTAAATGCATTTTCTCATCTAGACAATATTTATTTAAATTTTACGATCGACAATCTAAAAAATTAAAAGCTACGCTTTGTGATCTCACACTTATGTTACCAACTTTCTGTTGATGAAAAAACGTTCTTCAACTTGCTTTTACGCATTTGGAAGTATGAGTTTTTATCTACACTGGATCCCTAATCCACATTTAGATTTTGTATTTACTGAACCGATCGTGTTTAAATAGGATTTTCTTTACATGGTTTGTAACATTTGTCATAAATTTTATTGCCGTGGATCAGGCGATTCTGAAGATCTATGTTTTTGCTTATATTTCTAGTATCATTTCTAAATTTCTAATGACACGTTTCTCGAATATTATCACGCTCGCCGATCGGTGACCGTTAGCACTCGAGTTTTATGTTCGTGCTTTGTTTTAATGACTATTTTTGCCGAAATTTTCATGAAACGGAGAAATCGTGGAGTCCACTGGAGTAATGAAATATATGTAGGAAATAAAATGATTCCAATGGTGGAATGTTTGGTGAGCCAATATTTATGGATACCAATTTAAGAGAGATACACTAATCGCACTTCACGCTTCGCCGTGCCACACACGTGTTCTGCCATCTTCAGACTTTGCACTTTCTCGTCTAACCTTCCTTTATCTTTTCCTTCTTGCGCAAGCGCGCTGATACTCTAGCGCATATCGTCATAGTCGGAAACGCGCGAACAAAATAAAAATTTATGAACGAAACATATACTCTTCCTACATACACATATACAGGGTCCGGCAAAATGATCTCCCACATTTTAATCTTTAATAAAAACGCCACTGTAAATGCTATTTAGATTTTATTTTTATTAACTGAAAATTTATACTATTCCATTTGTTTTTATTGAGTTTTGAAAATTACAGAGTCCAAATGGCGACCATTTTTTTCGATACACATTCGAAGCTGATTTCTAAAAGTTTCCATCACTCGAGCAATAATTTGAGGCGATATTCCTGTAATTTCTTGGCGTATTGCTGCTTTCAATTCGTCAATGGTTCGGGGGTGGTGTTGAAAAACCTTCGCTTTCAGGTAGCTCCAAAGGAAAAAGTCGCATGGGGCAAGATCGGGTGACCAAAACTTAGAGAACTTGAACATTCGGATGTGTGGTTTCAACAAGATGGAGCTACGGCTCATACGGCAAAAAGGACAATGGACGGTTTAAGGGAAATGTTTCCAGGACGCGTAATCTCGTTACGTGGAGACGTTGGGTGGCCTGCGCGTTCACCCGATCTTGCCCCATGCGACTTTTTCCTTTGGGGCTACCTGAAAACGAAGGTTTTTCAACACCACCCCCGAACCATTGACGAATTGAAAGCAGCAATACGCCAAGAAATTACAGGAATATCGCCTCAAATTATTGCTCGAGTGATGGAAACTTTTAGAAATCAGCTTCGAATGTGTATCGAAAAAAATGGTCGCCACTTGGAGTCTGTAATTTTCAAAACTCAATGAAAACAAATGGCATAGCATAAATTTTCAGTTAATAAAAATAAAATCTAAATAGCATTTACAATGGCGTTTTTATTAAAGATTAAAATGTGGGAGATCATTTTGTCGGACCCTGTATAATAGGTCATAAGTACTCGACAGTTGATGCCTTGGGAGACTCGAATCGATTGCAATAAGAGCAAAAATGTGAAAAGTGTGGCTAATCATCGTGAGAAGATATAGCCGACATAGTCAAGAATATTGGAAACGCAGACCCGCGACAACTCGAGAATATTATAAACGGTGGTGTTTATAATAGAAATGGAAAGAGACTTAGAAGTAGACTTTGAGAAGATAATGAACGAAGATTGATCCGACGAAGAAATGCTATCCGATTATTGGTTTTGCTGTTACTGGAGTGACTCGAATGAGTACAATACGGATCGTGTAGAAAAATTTATGCCATCTCTGGAAATCCATTCAAACAGCATTGAACAGCCGTATTAAATACTGCATCATTCAGTGTTACTATACAACGGGTGGTACTTTAACTGTATGTGCAGCATACATTATTCGTTTAGCTGACACTGACATTGTGGGAATGTGTCTTATAAGGTAGCACGAGTATATTGATGCGCTAGGCGGTCAGTCTTGCACGAATTACAAAGTGCCAATGTATATTGTATTTCCGTGCAACAAGTACCCTATCTGCACAAATTGAAAAACTATTGCGAATAGTACAATGAATGAAACATGGAATCCGATGAGATAATGGAATGAATGATGATGGAAGACCATGTAGAGACAATGAAGACTATAATGTAAATAATGTGCTGTATGTTCTCAGTAATCCGCACAAGAGAGACATAGGTGTGCGAATATCGCCGTATAATTCCTACGCGATCGAGAATTAGATATATATGGTGAGAAACATAGAATAGTTATCAGAGAGCCTGTTTCTAACTGGTCTTTACTCGCACGACAAAAAATGTACCCACGGTTACGAGACAAATGTTACGAGGACGATGAGTATGAAAAGAGGCATTGGTGGGATAGAAATGTCAATATAATAAAAGACGATTATTATTGGGCGAAAAAAATCGCAGATAAGAGCCAGCGTTGGTGCAATAAGATTCCCGCGAGTAGTGAAAAGTGCGTCGAACTGCTGATTATTGATAATATATGGATAGATTTCGTGATCGCGATAAGAACCTTGCGCTAAAATTGTTTTTTGATAGGTGCGATGATCAATATTTTGAGTGTGAACAGTGCACTTTCTCAAACATAATGACAAGGTGCTAGTGCAGCCAGAAGCTGACCACCGACTGCATGCTCCGAACTAGTCTGGAGCAGGTATAAATATCTAATGAAGGAGTAAGTTCGGAAGAAATACCCCATATAAATGTAAAGAACAGGCGATAGGGGCGCTTACGAAGAATTTTTTTTTTCCCTTAACAGTAATAAGTAGTTTGGTAGTTACTTAGAGATTAGTATTATAATCGTATAATATATTAGGTGTTGGAATTAATTCGTAGCGTTTTACAAGTGATGGGAAGTACTTTCATTAATGTATTTTTTAATGCTCATGTGAAATAAATAACATTCTTTCATTAAAAACGCTACGAATTAATTCCAACACCTAATACTTTGATAGTACAGAAGCAAGGGTGATGAGTAAAGAATTGATCAGTCGAAATGGGCGATATCTTGAGATAAGAAGTAATTTTCCTTTGAATTTAATAATTTAGTTTTCATTTTAACTTTCTTTGTGTATTCTTGTTACTTTTTATTTGGATAGCTGTTATTACCGCGTCACTGCGTACGTATACTAACGAAGATTACAAGTATTGTTAGTTATTTGGCCATTAGTGTTAACTGTAAAATAAAATTATTCGCGTTGGCGCAAAAGTGCGTTCCAGTCACGTAGAACGGGCTGGGGAGCCTGCCACATTGACAGGAATAAGGATACAGGAATACTTATCGAAAGTAGGGCAATCCAGAAAAACGAGATTATGGGCGAACGCGGGGTTCAATTAGGGATCCGAAGCCATTAATCTCTATGATATGGAGGATAAAGAAAAATAACGGGTCCGAATCCCAAAATATCATAGGACCCGAACATTGTTTCGCAAGGATGGGTGATATTCCAAATGTGCAGTTAATTCTAAGACAATTTTTCCTTTGCCAAAATTTTGTCCGAAGCTTAGTTTTCAAATTACAAGAAGAAATAGTTAGTGTATCACGGGTCGCATATAGGAGACGGGCAGGAGCGGCGCTTACGGTTAGACGTGGACGCTTTACGCACGGGGCGCACTGAAGGGCGCACATTGACTAAATGCATTCATACGTTTATAAAAATAAGTTCCTTCATCTTTCCCCTCCTTCTACCTTTCCCTTCTACCACTATCTCTTTGTCTTTCCCTTCTACCACTATCTCTTTGTCACATATTTAAATATGCTAATTTCATTAAATTATAAATTAGAATGATAAAATTAAAATGGATATTGAATCCTTTGAATATTGGATTGCATTTTAATTCAATGATAAAATTGTTAGAGAAATGTCGTAAAAAAGCGGACTTAAACAATAATTACGTGCGATAAGTATTATAAAACTATTGACATACGAATCATACAATTATTTCTGTACGTCGAATTCTAAGAATATTTCATACAATTCAAGGTACTGAAATACTTGTTAGATTTAATTGTATGTCAATAGGCGTTATAATACTTGTGGCACGCAATTATTGTCTAAGTGCAGTTCATGCATCAAAGCACTGTGTGATGCTGCACTCATTGCATCTTTAACCAAGAAGTCAGTCAGCTGCTTGCCGCACGTAACAACACATGTTGTGGTGTTGTGTGCGTACTTACGTGTTTTAAAACTTTGTGTGATTTTCTATCGCCGAATAATCAATCGTTTATGATTATTAGTGATTAACTGATTAACCGGTTAATAAATTCCTCGTGTTGTCAAGTGAATGTAATCGAATTGTGTCAATATGTTGAAACGTTACATAATTTATAAAAGAAGAATCTCATCGTGGAAACGTGTGACTAGATGTATATACGTAAAAGATATTTAATATTTAAATTAAAAGATATTTAATATTTGCGTGATGGAAGAGAATTACAGTAAACAGTTGTGTCGAGCATTATTACAGTACATCCAAACTGATTCCTCCAACTGTTTCAAGAAGCTAGAGCAAAATGAAATCATTGAACATCTACAAGGTAATAACAATTTTATAATTGAGATAATAATAAGTTTTTAAAGTGTACTTGGCTTATATTTTTGTTTTAAGCATTCATAACTCTTTGAATGTTAAAAAGCACGATCACATAAAACTTCTCAAAGTATGTAATAATCGCAGATAAAATTGTTAGAGGATTTTTGTAAAATTGAGAAGTTGGACAATAATTGCGTGCCACAAGTATTAGAACGCCTATTGACATACAATTAAATCTAACAAGTATTTCAGTACGTTGAATTGTATAAAATGCTCTTAGAATTCGATGTACAGAAATAATTGTATGATTTGTATATCAATTGTTTTATAATACTTATCGCACGTAATTATTACGTGTTCTTTTACGACGTACTTAGAATTCGACGTACAGAAATAATTGTATGATTTATATGTCAATTGTTTTATAATACTTATCGCACGTAATTATTACGTGCTCTTTTACGACATTTCTCTAACAATTTTATTATTGAATTAAAATGCAATCCAATATTCAAAGGGTTCAATATCCATTTTAATTTTATCATTCTAATTTATAATTTAATGAAATTAGCATATTTAAATATGTGAAAGACAAAGAGATAGTGGTAGAAGGAAAAAGTAGAAGGAGGGAAAAGAAGAAGGAACTTGTTTTTATAAACGTATGAATGCATTTGGTCAATGTGCGCCCTTCAGTGCGCCCCGTGTGTAAAGCGTCCGCATCTAACTGTAAGCGCCACTTCTGCCCGTCTCCTATACGCGACCCGTGATACGCTAACTATTTCTTCTTGTAATTTGAAAACTAAGCTTCGGATAAAATTTTGGCAAAGGAAAAATTATCTTAGAATTAAGTCAGGAATATAACATTTTAAGGACAATATGTTCATTTTGAATCACTCTGCATATATATGTGTGTGTGTATATATACCAGCTTGATCAAAAAGTTTTCGGAAGAGACCACCAGGTGATGCTCTGAGTCAGCTGATTTGAGTTCTTTTTTTTGGCTAGGTTGCCACATCTATCATTGACATTTCCATCAAATTTTATCGCCATAGCTTGACATTTGTAAAAATTACGCCGTCTTGAGTACATCTACCTCTGCGCGTGTTTTCGATTTTTTACAGTTTTAAAAATGGAGTTGAATTTGCAACAACGAGTTTGCAACAACGAATACCATCCAACAGCCATCGAATTCACCCGATATGGCTCCCTGCGATTTTTTTCTGTTCGATCGAGTCAAAAAACCTGCGGGGAACGCGTTTTAACAGCCGAAAGGAGGTAATGGAAAAATCGAAGACGGCTCTGATGGCTATACCAATAATAGAGTTCCAGAAATGTTTCGAGAGCTGGATCAAGCGCTGGCATAAGTGCGTTGCAGTCGCTGGAGAGTACTTTGAAGGGGACAATGTCCATAGATTAAGCAAGGTACTCGTATCAGGGGATATCTGTAAGGAGAAAACCTAGTTAAGGGACACATTTATCTAAGTCCATCTGAGGAAGGAGGAGATGATGGCTACTACGAGAACCCGCGGCATAGCATACCTGAAACAGGAGAAAGGGTGCAATAATTAGTAATAAGGCAAACATCGTTTGCAAGCACATGCGATAAGCTAAGCGCATTGAGCGCCGAAAATGGTATAAGCGTTCATAGCGCAGACTCCGAGTGGAAGTCAGTAGCGAGAGAAAGGAGCGCACGACTAGCAGCATACAGCGAGCGAGCGAGCGAGATAGACGTATAGAGAGACTACCTCCCGGTAAGGGGCCAGACTGGCCAATATAGAGAAAATTTTCTAGCCACGGGCATATACTATGATAGCGACATATAGCGAACGTCTACTACGGTTAGTAGAGACGTGGTCTATCTATCTGTAACGTGATAATAACTCGAAACCGAATGCGAGATCGGATGTTAGAGACCATAAGCGGGAGTATGTTGTAGCGAAAATTCTCGTTGTCGAGAGCACCGCGTGCCGAGTGAATTATGTAAACCGACGGACAGTGCATGACAGATACATGTACATTATTTTAAAATATAGAGTTGTTTGATTGAATATAATGTGATACTTTTGTTGCGACACCTCTCCTTCGACGCGAGTGTGACCAGTTGTCATCGAGCAGGCAACTAACGTTATGGACGAACTAAGTTGCCGAGTCACCAAGAGATGAAAGGAGAGGAGAGAACCTTCGTCTTTGGAGGTAAAAAGACCATAGACATAGATGATCAGGGACCGAGTTCCGTGCAGACAGATTCGGTCACACATTAGAACGTTATGAGATATATATTCTATATAGATATATATTCTAGATATATCGCGGTCTAGATGCAACGCGTGTGAACGAGTCATGTGCAAATGTTCCGTGAAAGAGTGCGACGTGATCTAAAGACTGAAGAAAAAACATGGAAAATCACGAGTGAATGAAACGCGAACTGCTGATGCCAGGTCGCTACTCTGGTGGAGTGTTTCATGGCTGCAACAATGCGATGAGTGCATCGAGTGGCTCGAAAAACTCTGTCGTGCTAAGTGTCCAAACACAGACAATTCGTGATAGCGAGGATCATGCGACTCGGCGGGTGCAAAGACACAATTGGAGCGACGTTTTTGTACACGTTGATGGCAAACGCAAGTGGCGACGAAAGATCTCTCGTTTGCAGAAAGATTGAAAACCGTATATTAATGGGCGCTGTGATAAATTCTAATTACATCAAGCCCTGGCGGTTTTTGGAAAATGCGAAAGATATAGTGCTTGAGCATGTGCGAGACGCTATAAAAAGACACGGTAGTATGAAAATGAACATCGCATTAGCGAATTTGTGACGAACAACAAACGTGACATTAAGAACATAAACATGAAAACGCTGCAGCCAGGAGTGAATAGGATGCAAGGGCCCCCTAGATTAAAAGCAAATAAAATGCATTAAAAATCCGTTACAAGCAATTTGATATTAAACAATAAATCGAAACATAAAAAATTTATAATAATCAGCCTGGTGATGGCCCTCATATAAAAAAATTAAAGAACGTTTATAAACTAATAATATGCAGCTAGACCGAACGCAAACTCATAGCGACTTGAAAAAAATCACTAAAGTTCTCCTGAATGAATGTAAAAGGAAGACATGACGATCTGTCCGGTGACGACCCTCATGGTTTATAAAAAAATTATATAACATTTATAAACTATTGAGCAGCCAGATCGAACGCAAACTCCTCGAAGAGGAGTCAGAAACCTAGTAAAAACCTAGTTTTACTGTATGAATCGAGTACAAAATGATGTCTTGTCGATCGAGTCGGAGACGAGTCTAATTGTTAAGTAAAAAAAATTAAGCAACATTTATTGAAGTTTGAGTACTGTTATCATCCTCATAATTCGTTGATATTTATCTCGGTTTTAACCAGAACCACAGTGAGGATGACGTGGCAGATGATGGTTTAATTTTTTTTTTGTTTTTTTAGTTTTTTTAATTTTTTATAATTTTTCTTAATTATATATTTTTTTGCCTATTCAAAAAATTTTTTTGTAGAGTAATATGAATTATATTATGAATTATTATTTAGAGTTACATTATTTTATTAGAGTATGAGATGATTTAAAAATTTTTCTTACTTTCTTTTTCTTTTATTTCTTCATTGAATTTTTATTGTTATTAATTGTTTATTTATGCATTTGTAATTACTTTCTGATCTGTGATGTATCACAGATCAGTTTGTAGTATTAGATGCACAGATCAAAATCAAATGTGCTTGTGAAGAAGAATGAACCACTTTTGGACTTTTTTATACATTTTATACTGAATTATTCAATGGTACTTAATTTTTGGTGATTATTTGATAATATCAAGTTTCTAAAAGTAAATGTCTTTTTTTCTCTTCTTTTATCAGAGACAGAATTTGCAAGACCTTGCTATACCTCTACGTGCCGCACTCATGTCTTTTTCAGAAAATGGAATGTAAATGCCAGAAGCTATTATATGCCCATACGTCCCCATTCTTTATTGCGATGCTTACTTCCTTCACGCTCCCCACACTCGATGCGATAAGAGTAGGGACGCTCCGCGGCAACCGATGCGCCACGCCAACTCATTCGCATGAATTTGCTATCGCTTGTTCTATGTGATTGGCTTTTTGGCAGCGCTCTATAATAGATGTATGTTTTTTACAGCAACGTTCTATAGTAGATGTTGGGTTAGTAATAAAATTTTTGTTCTTCCATCTCTGTTGTTCATATATCTTATAAATTACGAAATTAATTCGTAATAAATTTTTGTGCGTAATTTCGATATTTTGACGATATTATTCATTAACACAACTTTCTAGTCTGTTGTTATAGATTATCATTTTTTCATTTATAAGTTTTATAGACAATTCTATTAGATATTGTCTTATTTTACACAAATTGAAAATTTTATTTTCTGTTATTATTTATATTCAGATTTTAGCGACAATGAAAGCATACAAAGAATTGATTACTATTGATGCTATTTCTGACGCTATTGTTCAGATATACAATAAATTTAAAACGATGACGACATTTATGATTTCATTTTACGTTTACAATATCACTCCAAATGTTTATAGTTGGACATTTGCCGCAACATTATAGGTCCGCGTACAATTAGCAGTTATAAAAAAAATGTAGTGACATATTTAGAAAATATACGAACAATATTATAAGCAACATTGAAAATATCAAAACTCACAATGTATGTCTATCTATTCAATATGTTGAGCAAACTGAACAGGTAAAAATTTCATCTTCAGATATGTCTAAAAGCAATTTCGGCGAACTTAATTCTATTAACAACGATGTTAAAAAAGAAGAAACATCAGTAGTGATGTTTTTTCAAAGTCTGATCATCGACGACGATGAGCGTACTTTTTCGTTACGTATTACAAACAATCATTAAGCATTTCATTCTGAAGAAGAAATGATCGTTGCTAATGATCATAATTCGTCGTCAAGTATTCATAACAATCAATATCTCTTATGTCCAGAAGATTATAATATGTCCACGGCGAATGATTGTGAATTATTATCCGATTACCTTTCATCAAAAAGAAACTGTTGACAGAAAGAAAATTTCACCATCATTATGTAGAAGTTCCTTTATTCTTCCAAAACATTTTTGAGAAGAATTCTGGATTATCAAGGATAAATCTTTTTATCGAAAGAGTTGAGTAGATGCTTTCAACTTGTAATTTGAAAAGACATTTCCTTTTTGCGATTTAACCATCTCGTGGCATAAATGTAGAAATACAAATTAAAAAAGTATTATCTCTTTTCAAGCTGCAGGGAAATGCAAACACTCGACGTGCGCAAAATTAAAATTTTTTTGTAACGGAAGACATTGACGTTCCTTAACCAGTGAATTGGAAAAATGATCGACAATTGTAGTTAAATTAAAAATGCTTGTCAATGCTAATGAAGAAATTTACGAGCAGACAACTTGAATAAAACTCCGAGTTTAAATATTTTACATAAAGTGAAAATCGAGCAAAATACGATCTCAATAAAGAATTCGTAACATTTATGATCAAATTATTTAATCAGCAGCAAGAGCAGATCCGCGGTGAAGATATACATATATAATTATATTCAAGAATTTGCTATAATACTATTGTCAGTGATCCTATTTAGCGAAAAACGGTGCGAAATTCGGTGCTTAACTTTTGACAAACTGAGACATTTGCATCTGAATGCAAGTGGTTCGATCATTGCACAACCCACACTTCTCAATACTGCAAGTACTATCTACTATTACGCGCTAGTGTTGCCAGGAAATATTGATGTTAAGCCATTACCTGTTGTCGAATTTATATCGTCGAAACACGATATAACAGCAATTAAGCACTTTCTGTATTTGATAAATTAAAAAAAATAACGGCAAAGAAAATAAAAAAGGTCGAAATAGATTTCAGTTTGGCACTAATACAGTCTGTAAAGCCTTTAAGGGGATGCTGGAGCGAAAGCTGAAGTTGATCAAGGTCGATATTACAGATTTTCATTTCCAATGTATAAGCTGCTTACGCCCTCTGAAGTTAATGATCATGCAGGAAATTCGATCGATTAATTATCGATATTTTTATTCCGTTTCCTGTATTACCATCTTAACAGGGACGTGTATTAGGGTCGATTCCACAATGTAAGATTTATTTTGGAAAATTTTCCAATTTTAGAATTGAAAAAAAAATAAACATAATTGAAGTAAATCTTATATTTGTAGAATCGGACCTTAGAAATTTAGTTGCATTATATACATATTTAGTTGTATTATATACATATGCAATGTAGCCCGTGTTCTAATATATATCACCAATACTAAAAGTCTGTAATATACATAAAATACAGATTTTTAATTAATAGATATATCGATACGAAGCCGTAATAGCACTTTTTTCTTACATCCAATGCCATTTTACGATAATATATTATCATAAATGAATATCATAATATATATATATATATATATATATATATATATATATGAATATTCATGCAGATATTCTCTATGTCCATTTTTATGCAATATTAAAATTTTATATTATAATATGTATAATGATATATAAAATGTAATTCTAATGTTGTATATAAAAAGACATTCATGAATACGAATTACAATTACATTTTATGTGTATTATAATATATGTGTATATACACAATAACACAAAAAATATT
>NW_011626928.1:356635-375784 GCF_000204515.1 Acromyrmex echinatior
GGCAGTAAATTAAAAATAGTCAGCCCACGATGAACGCTTCTGACATTTGTCTATAACTAGCCAAAATATGATTTATGGCTGTGACATTTTGTTATAGTTAGCCAGCTCACGATTAACGCCTCTGGCAGTAAATTAAAAATAGTCAGCCCACGATTAATGCCTCTGACATTGGATCATAATTAGACAAAGCGCAATTTATTGTTATAACAATAAATTTAATCATGTATGATAAATAAAAGTGATATTTTCACGAATAACATAAAGATGCTAACCTTTCTCATTCTGGCTTTATAGGATGTCAACAAGAAACACACATCAATAACCAATTTTGGCCTTCTAGAGTGCCTTCCAACAAGAGACACAGTGCGACACGGTGCATCATTACAATCTTGTTCGATAATACAAGGATGAGATAAATAAGTATAATTATTTTTAATATAATTTATCAACGTAAACATAAAACATAATGTTAATTTTATTATTATTTTTCATTTTTATTCTCAAAATGCAGTATTTTTCTTAGGTGTTGGAATTAATTCGTAGCGTTTTACAAGAGATGGCACAAGTAGTACACTATTTCGTTGTTACCTATAGTTCTGTATATATTGTAAACATCTATCATAGGACGTCATTTGCCGTACATAACCTTTCTTGAAATCATAAATAACAATACTGTATAATTCATTGAATATGTCAACATTTGTGCCAGATAAAGTGTTTTTGCGGGGAGTTTTGCTTCATTACTTTAATATGACCAAAAGTGCAGCTGAAGCTCATCGTATTTTAGTGGATGTGTATAGTGAACATGCTCTGGCTGAGCAAACGTGTAGGAAGTGGTTTGCACGGTTTTAAGCTGGTGATTTCGACTTGGATGACAAGGAGCGACCTGGTCAGCCGAAAAAATTTGAAGATAACGATTTGCAGGCACGATTTGCTGCTCAATGAAAACTCATGTCAAACACTTAAAGAATTATCTACGTCATTGGAAGTTGACTTCTCAACAATAGGAAAACGTCTTAAAAGTTTGGGCATGATCCAGAAGGAAGGACATTGGGTCCCATATGAATTGAAATCAAGGGATATTGAGAGACGTTTTCTCACGTGCGAACTGCTGCTTCAACGGCAGAAAAGAAAAGGTTTTTTGCATCGGATTGTTACCGGTGACGAAAAGTGGATCCATTATGACAATCCAAAGCGCAGAAAGTCATGGGTTAAGCCCGGCGAACCATCAACATCAGTGGCAAAGCCCAATATCCATGGCTCAAAGCTCCTGCTCTGTATTTGGTGGGATCAGAAGGGTGTCATATACTACGAACTGCTAAAACCGCATGAAACCGTTACTGGAGATCTCTACCGACGGCAACTGATGCGCTTGAGCCGTGCATTGAAGCAAAAACGGTCGGAATACTTCGAAAGACACGATAAAGTCATCTTGCTGCACGACAATGCTCGCCCACACGTTGCAAAACCGGTAAAAACATACCTGGAAACACTTAAATGGGAAGTGCTACCGCACCCGCCGTATTCTCCTGATATTGCACCTAGCGACTACCACTTGTTTCGATCATTAGCTCATAGCTTGTGCGAGCAGAAGTTCACATCTTACGAAGATTGTACAAAATGGTTCGATTCCTGGATTTCATCTAAAGATGAACAGTTCTTCCGACGCGGTATTCATTCACTGCCCGAAAGATGGTCAAAAGTAGTAGAAAGTGATGGGAAGTACTTTCATTAATGTATTTTTTAATGCTCATGTGAAATAAATAACATTCTTTCATTAAAAAACGCTACGAATTAATTCCAACACCTAATAATTATTTGATACAATCAGTAAAAATAATAACAGAAGACGCAGTATCTCGGATATGTATTCACAAATTGAAACATCTTCTGTCAATAGAAAATCATCTCTGTATTATCATGCATTTAACCTTTTGTGGCACAGTGTCACATATATGTGATATCTCTTCAATCTCAGTTTTTTAAGTTTTTCATACAGTTTCTAACATATTGCTAATGAAAAGAACATTATCAGTTTTGTACAAAACATCAGTTGTTATAAAAAAACCGTGAAAATATTCCTATTGTGGACGAAATGTATTTTATAAATAAACAAACTGGAAAAATTCATCCCTTTTTAACAATATATATATAAATGTGATTGTGACTAATCAACAAGCTAATTAACCGAAAATAAATCCCAAGAGCTTTTTTGAGTCGCTGATTACAAATCTGAAGTTAAAAAATTTTAAATGGCAGACCTTTTGAAGCATACATTTTTCTTTACATAGAATTTAGTTGAAATTTGTTATTTGGGAGGTTTTCAGATTCGCTGATTACAAATCTGATCTCAGATTTTCAAAATTGAAAATGGCGGACAAAAATTTAAAAAATTATTAGGTGTTGGAATTAATTCGTAGCGTTTTTTAATGAAAGAATGTTATTTATTTCACATGAGCATTAAAAAATACATTAATGAAAGTACTTCCCATCACTTTCTACTACTTTTGACCATCTTTCGGGCAGTGAATGAATACCGCGTCGGAAGAACTGTTCATCTTTAGATGAAATCCAGGAATCGAACCATTTTGTACAATCTTCGTAAGATGTGAACTTCTGCTCGCACAAGCTATGAGCTAATGATCGAAACAAGTGGTAGTCGCTAGGTGCAATATCAGGAGAATACGGCGGGTGCGGTAGCACTTCCCATTTAAGTGTTTCCAGGTATGTTTTTACCGGTTTTGCAACGTGTGGGCGAGCATTGTCGTGCAGCAAGATGACTTTATCGTGTCTTTCGAAGTATTCCGACCGTTTTTGCTTCAATGCACGGCTCAAGCGCATCAGTTGCCGTCGGTAGAGATCTCCAGTAACGGTTTCATGCGGTTTTAGCAGTTCGTAGTATATGACACCCTTCTGATCCCACCAAATACAGAGCAGGAGCTTTGAGCCATGGATATTGGACTTTGCCACTGATGTTGATGGTTCGCCGGGCTTAACCCATGACTTTCTGCGCTTTGGATTGTCATAATGGATCCACTTTTCGTCACCGGTAACAATCCGATGCAAAAAACCTTTTCTTTTCTGCCGTTGAAGCAGCAGTTCGCACGTGAGAAAACGTCTCTCAATATCCCTTGATTTCAATTCATATGGGACCCAATGTCCTTCCTTCTGGATCATGCCCAAACTTTTAAGACGTTTTCCTATTGTTGAGAAGTCAACTTCCAATGACGTAGATAATTCTTTAAGTGTTTGACATGAGTTTTCATTGAGCAGTGCCTGCAAATCGTTATCTTCAAATTTTTTCGGCTGACCAGGTCGCTCCTTGTCATCCAAGTCGAAATCACCAGCTTTAAAACGTGCAAACCACTTCCTACACGTTTGCTCAGCCAGAGCATGTTCACTATACACATCCACTAAAATACGATGAGCTTCAGCTGCACTTTTGGTCATATTAAAGTAATGAAGCAAAGGGGCTATAAATAAGGTCAAGTAAATTTTTTGAGTCGTTCATTACAAATCTGAAATCAAAAATTTTTTATTTTTTGTTCGCTATCTTGGATCCGCCATTCTGAATTTCAAGAACTGAAGTCAGATTTGTAATCAGCGACTTCGAAAACTTTCGAGTAACAACTGAATTCTATGTAAAGAAAAATGTATGTTTCAAAGGGTTTAAAAAATCGAATAAGTGCAGGAGAAAATAACAAAATCGATTCAAAGCCGAATCCGTTTTACTCGAAAGAGTTTTTCGAATATGTCGCGAATTTTATAATACCCTATTTTCCTTTGTGGTCGGCCACAGGTATTGCACAATTCCACTTGATTCGTGACAACAATGCTAGTATTGGAAACTATTTTAAAATTTTAAAACATCAAATCTTAAAGGAAAAAACACTCATTCCTGCGTTTCATTATGGAAAACATAAAAATTATTGAAGCAAAATTGAAGGAACGTCAGTTTTCACTTAGACCTACGCGTTGCAATAATAGAATTCGAGAAATCATCAGCAACGATGAAATTGATGTCGTGGAAGAAAAAATATCTAAGGAACAGATTTTTAAAATATTCAAAATTTATTAAAAACACAATTAAGCAAAATAAAGAGACTACAACAATTTGCGATAATCATAATTCTCGAGACAATTTTGAAAAATGCGAACCAGAACGTCCTGTGACTGAAAGAGCAACAGAATTTATTTAATGCACAATTGACATATCCTAACATATCCTGGGTTGAATTGCGAAAAGACATCATTGGTCATATTGCTAAAAATTTCAGGACGTTGATGCTATTTCAATCTGCAGAGCAATTCCTGGATGATATCGTTATAAGTTAGTCTCTTATCTGAAATTGCAAAGAGTAAAAATTTTAATCTCTTATGTTTCGATGTTTACTCTCTATTTTGCGAGAGTATATTGACGCAAGGATTTAGAAGTAGAATACAAGTTGGCAACACGAAAGGGAGTGTGGGATTATCCTTTGGTACGTACCAATAAATTATGCAGCTCACTGGATCCTTCTGGTGATAGTCCATTCACAAAAAAACCATTGTATATTTAGATTCGTTACATGGCAATCCGAATGAAAATATTTTAAATGGTATTTGTCATTTTATGCTAGAACATCTAGAAATTATCTCATGGAATGAATGGCACTACATACCCCACGAGATATTCCCTCACAAATAATAAGTAACAATGTAGGCAGAAATTGTAATGAGTGCACGTATGCGCGTGGGAATATATAATAGTTTCTGGTACTTACATTCCATTTTCTGAACAAGACATGAGCGGCACATAGAGGTATAGCAAGAAATCTTGCAAATTCTGTTTCTGATAAAAGAACAGAAAAAAACATACATTTAGAAACTTGATATTATCAAATAATCACCAAAAATTAAACACCATTAAAGAATTCAGTATAAAATGTATAAAAAAGTCCAAAAGTGCTCCATTCTTCTTCACAAGCACATTTGACTTTGCAGTCAAACCTCTGCACCTAATATTACAAACTGATACATCACAAACCAGAAAGCAATTACAAATGCATACATAAACAATTAATAACAATAAAAATTTAATGAAAAATATAAAAGAAAAAGAAAGTAAAAAAATTTTTAAATCATCTTATAATATTTTACTCTAATAAAATAATATAACTCTAAATAATAATTCTAAAATAATATAACTCATAATGTTATTCTACAAAAAATGTTTTAAACAGGCAAAAAAAATATAAAATTAAAAAAAATTACAAAAAAATAAAAAAACTAAAAAAAAAACAAAAAAAAATTAAAAAAAACGGAACCATCATCCGCCATGTCCTCGTCGTGGTTCTGGTTAAAACCGAGAGTGGATAAATCATTATGAGTATGATAAGTATTCAAACAGTACTCAAACGTCAGTACTCAAATGTTGCTTAATTTTTTTTTACTTAACAATTAGACCCGTCCCCGGCTCGATAGACAAGATATCGTTTCGTACTCGATTCATACAGTAAAACTAATTTTTACTAGGTTTCTATGAGTTTGCATTCGATCTGGCTGCTCAATAGTTTATAAATGTTATTGTACATAATTTTTATGTAAACAATGAGGGCCGTCACCGGGCAAATCGTTAATCTTCCTTTTACATTCATTTAGAAGAACATTTGTGATTTTTTTCAAGTCGCTACGAGTTTGCATTCGAACAATGAAAGTCATCACCGAACTGATTATTATAAATATTTTATATTTCGGCTTATTTTATTTAATATCAAATTGCTTGTAGCAGATTTTTAATGCATTTTATTTGTTTTTAATCCTGGGAACCCTTGCACACCTAGCTGCAGCCTTTTGGCTGCTAGCTTCAGTTTCGTAACACGAAATATATTGAGATATATATCGATGCACCTATTTGCATCAATGGTACGAGCGACATGTCATTTAGCCCACGTTGAGTGAGTTCGAAGAGTTCCAAGAACGTGACAGCGGTTGAGCGCTATCGCGAATCCTCAACGTGACAGTTAACGTGAATAAATTAAATCCCACGCGCGCGGGATACCACATCGATGTGGGAAATAGCAATAAAACGAGCGATGATCAGTGTGCGTATGGCGGACAATGCGTGCTTCGTGTCGTCGCCGTTGTATATCCAACTGAAATGTGGATGACATGTGGATCGAGAATCATCCGCATTATATGACAATGTTCAATCTCGCGAGTATCGAATTTTTAATGACAATAAAAGACATTAAAAGACTCGAACAATTGAAAGACATGTCAATCAACATGTATGGTATCAAGAACAAACAGATTTTTCCTCTTCGATGACAAGAAGGAGAAACATGCTGTATCTACAAGATCCACGCAACGACAGTCTCAGCCATTTTGCATAGATAAAAAATCTGTTTCTTCTCGTCAGCTCGCAACTCTCGAAAAAAAAACTCTCACAAAAAATTTTTCTGCGATGGTAAGTACACATAAAAACATTATAATTTTCTTTCTTACTAATAAATAATAATTATTTTTGTTTTTTTTCCAGATGCTTGTACTACTTTAGTACGAGCGAAAAGTTGCAGTCGCACGCAATGGACTGTAGGAAAATTAACGATTGCACCGTCCGTCTGCCGAGCGAGGATGACAAATGACTCGAATTTGGAAACTATGGTAACAAGGAACGCATCCCGTTTATCGTCTACTTGAGTACGTTCTACAGAAGACGGAACTCGAAAAGGAAGATGCGTCTTCGTACATGTATCAACAGCATGAGATATGTAGTACAGACTAACGTGCGTTGCTCGTATGACGCGTTATCGTCGTATCGATTCCATCACGATGAAGACTGTATAGTATGGTTCGCGACAACTCCAAAACTTGCTGCGTGTAAAAAACATTGTGTGAAAATCATCATATCCGCTAACATGCCCATGGAAACGCTGTCGATGGAACAATAGGAAGTATATCGTAGCGCGACGCGTTGTCACATTTGCGAGAAACCGTTCAGACGAAACATGGGTATGCGATCATTGCTATCTCACCGGTAGGTACCGTGGTCCAGCGTATTCAAATTGTAATTAAAATTATAAAAATTCATTATATTCCGGTCGTTTTCTCATAATCCGACTACGACGCGCACTTTATAATTAAGAAAATTGCTATCGCATACGAAAGACAAATAGTGCCAATAACCAAAGAAAAAAAACATATTTCTTTCACAAAACATATCGATAGCACTAAAGATAAAAACGAAAATAATTTTCAAAAAAATTGTGTAAAAATATATTGTACATATTCATTTAAATTTCTCAGTACCAATTTAGAAAAATTGGCGTCGTATCTCGATAAAAATAAGTTAAAAATCGTACGTTCCGAATTTTCAACACTATCGGACGAAGAATTTGAATTACTGACTCGTAAAGGTGTTTTTCCGTACGAGTACGTTGATTGCGTCGAAAAATTGCAGGACACACGTCTACTTCTCCACGTGATTCTCCATCCGAACGCTTGGCGAGTACAGTGATCTTGAAAACTGATATCTTGTTATTAGTCGACATTTTTTAAAAATTCCGCGAAAGTTGTGTTACGGTTTCGATCCCGCGCATTACTATACCTTGCCTGGTTTCACGTGGGACGCCATGCTGAAACATATGCACATAAGATTTGAATTGCTCACCAACATTAATATGATCATGTTCATCGATCGAAGTATACGCTACGGCCTCAGTCAATGTTCAGACAGATATGCGCAGGCTAATAACAAGTACATACATTTGTACGATCCGTCGGAACCGTCGTACTTTATGTACTATGTGTATTATGATACGTGAATAATTTGTACGGATGGGCGATGTGTCAACCATTGCCATACGTCGAATTTCGACGGGTCGAAGACGCTGCGAACTTTGACGAGAGCGCGATCGCTCCGTATCCGCCCACCGGTTATATTCTTGAAATCGACCTCGAGTATCCGCAGCATCTACACGATCGACACATCGACCTACCTTTCTGCCTGACGTGAAATAAGTCGCCCAGCAAGCGCGAGGATAAACTTTTAGCGACGCTGCACGATAAACAGCGTTACATCATTCACTACCGCAATCTGCAGCAATATACTTGTCACGGTCTTCGCGTAACAAAGATCCATCGGATGCTACAATTTGCGCAATCTCGCATGGCTTCGCGAATACATCCAACTCAATACAAATTTCAGAACTCTCGTGAAAAACGATTTTGAGAAAAATTTGTATAAATTAATGTACAACGTGGTTTTCGGCAAAACTGTGGAGAATGAATATAACCACGTAAAATTATTAACAAAATGAAACGGATAATACGATGCGGAGACAATGATCGCAAAACCGAATTTCCACAGCCATAATCTTTGCGGAAAATTTAATCGCCGTTGAACTGCGCAAATTCGAGATGAAGTTCAACAAGCCGATTTACGTGGATATGTATATACTCGACATATCGAAAGTTTGCTTATATGAATTTCATTACGAGTGACATTCACTACGAATACATGTTACCACTGTTTCGCAACAAATGCAAAATTATATAAACTGACACGGACAGTTTTATATACCGCGTCGAGTGCAAGGACGTTTACGAGATGATAAAACGCGATATTGCTAGATTCGCAAAGAGCGATTATCCAACGAACAACGCGTACGGTATATCTCTCGCGAACAAAAAAGTATCCGATCTGAAGAAAGACAAGAACAACGGTATGATAATGATCGAATTCGTTGGACTCAAAGCGAAGATGTACGCGATGAGGACAATAAGAAGAACAAAAAAGAAAGAAATGAAAGACGTAAAGAGTAACGTCGTAGCGCAAACGATAACGTTTGACGATTACACGCGGTTTGAATAAAGAGATCGGAATGACTTGTCATCAATCGTGTATACGATCTAAATTACACGAGGTGTACACGATATCTGAATCGAAAATCGCTCTGAGTCCATACAATGACAACGAGACGTTGTATCGCACACGATGGAGACATTATCATGGGGACATTGGCATACCTTCGTAATATATTATTTATATGTTGCTATTACATATTATTGTAATTTATATTTTAAGTATGTTTTTTACATTTATTATGTATTACTATTATGCTTTATGTATTACTATTTTTTATGTCAATTTGCACTTTATGTATCGTATGTTTTTTTACATAATATACATGTTATATGTTACTATTATTATTATGAACTATTATTACTATAATTTACATGTCATGTATGTTTTTTAGGTTTATATAAGTATTACTATTATATTTTACGTATAAGTATCATATATTATGTATATTATGTTATTATTTTTTTTATGTATGTATTTTATATCTATATACTCTAAAACGAAGATGGGATAATAAAAATATTTTATTTTCACGTTTATATATTGATATATTTTATATACTGATATATTGATATAATTTTTTATATTGATGTATTTGTTATATGTGTATAAAATATATGAATCAAAATTTTATCAAATGACACTGTTTCTATGTATTCATGAATTGTGTGGTCCATCGAATCGCAGCCACTTGACGTACACCTTGTCACTCTTTCTGCGCAGTAATTTTTCCACGATATCAGTCCGGATGAGTAGCGTGATGCAACTCGTACTCATAGAATGCTCCAGCAACGATTTTCCGCTAATTCTCAAGTAGATAGGTTACGGGATGGCATGCTGTACCTTAATGATCGTAAACACCTCGTTGGTCCAATTTTGCGTGTAATCCTTCTCAAAAACCGTCTTGCTCACGCGAATTGCCTCCTTTGAAATTTGTCGGACCCGCGCGATCTTTATCGCGCTGTACTGTGTCCAAGAGCGTCCAAGTTTCAGCGATCGCGAGAGTTACGTCGACGGATCGCATGTCGACAATGTGATGCTTGCGCGCGTTGTAATCTGACACGAGATGTGGCAGCTCGTCAACTCATTTGCAATTGTCGTTGAGCGTAAAGATTTTTCATATGGCGTTCTTGAATGTGCGATTGAACCACTCGACCACTGACGCTTTCAACGTCGAATACGTGGAATAGTGATTAACATCGTGTTTTTTTAAAGATTTTCTGCATAGTGATGTTGTAAAACTCTTTTCCCATATCTGTTCACAAATTTTTTGGATATTTTCCACTTTCTCGAATTATCTCAGCGGTAGCATCAGCCGTCTTGCTTCTGCTCTTGCTCTTGAACGGTACGGCCCAAGCGTACATGTTCAACACATCGACGGTGAGTGGTGGCCTCTGTTGAAACTTAAGTATGAGCGCATCTTGATATCAGCCACGTATCCGTAAACTATGACACATTTGCATGGAAAATTTTTTCTCGCCGAAGCGTGCAATCCCTCGACAAGTCGACGTCTCTAGGAGTTAACTTTTCTTTCTTCGTCAGATCTTTTCTTCATGATTCGACGCGTAATTCACAGAAACAAGAAAATAATGTATTTTTTCTCATTGGTCACTCGACTGACCCGTTTTATCGATGTGCGATTTAATTTATAATAAGACCTTTTGCGAAGTTCCTCGATGATCGACAGCATCTCGTTGTCGTGAATATTGTTGCCCGCTCGGTGCGAAGCGTGGAGCAATCATAGACGATCTACCAACTTGTTGGGATCCCAGTGCACGTAATCGATCGCGTTGTCGTTCATTGTCATTGCGTGAGGTAATCCCTTTCCAGATTTCTTTTACTTCTTCGGTATGGTCAACATCAACGGCGCGATTACATGTTTGTACATTCCCTATTACTTAATAATCGACCTTGCGAATGATGCTTGTGTTCGTCGCCAGCAGCATACTCTTGTACTTGTGCATATCGTTTTTCATGTAAAGGAGATCGTCGGGAATTCTCTTGAAAATTAACTCGTAAAGACCGGATGTACCGGCGTACCGTATGCCATCGATAATTATGTCGAAACGATATTTATTGCCAAACATCAGTTCATGTGTCCTTGTGTAGGTAAACGCCGTACACGTAATCTATATCGCTCGCTTTATCTCGTAGTCTCCTCAGGACAGCCTCGACGTACTTTTGACCCAGCGGGCATAAGTCGGCATGCCTTGGCGCTTTTGGCATGCCTTTTGATCTTCCGACATTTGCAGCTGATTTTGAACCTTCGTCGCTAGCGAATTATTCGTCATTTCAAAAACATGCTCGAGCTACTCTATCGATAGTACGATTATGGCACGCGGGGTGGAAGTTATTGGATGTACTTACGATGTATCGATGTATGCTATCGATCATTGAATTTAGGCAGAGTCGCGGAACGTTCGAATGTCTCGCTCGTTTTTTCTCCTTCCGCTTGCTCCTCCTCTTCCTTCCTCTCACGTTTAGAAGCAAACGCTGTGTTATCATCATACAACTTTCTTTTTGTCGCACGCACGCCGGAGCTGTCGACGACGTTGCAGCGACTTGATAAGAGATTTAAAATGTCTGTCTAACGCGATGTTTCTTCAGAATCGACTCGCTTATTTTCTCGATCTCCCTCGTATTTTTTTCACGCTCATGCACATCTGCCATGTTTGTCTCTGCGAAGTATCGCAGAGACAACGACTGATCACGTTACGGTATCGCAAACTCGTTAAATACTTTTCTGTATCTACCGTTTATGAGCGCACTGTCCTTATTTATCATGGAAAAAACAGTATGGTTGGTCTACATTGAAATTTGGTGATGCCAATCAGAATAAATAATAAAATATGGAACAATTATTTATGTAGTTTGTTATGATCCAAATAGGTCATACCCAAAATCTACGTCTGCAGATTCTCTATAGACCAGCAGTTAAAGCATCACAAATCAAGTCACCTACTTCTGATTTCAAAACCGACAACATACTTTACTTTAAAATGCAATCACGCATTAATTCGGCCTAATTTGTATATATAAAAACGTAAGCCTCGAGCATCGCGGGTGATTTCGAAAAGTCAAGAAGACACACGATTACTGTGAGAATCTCCGTTGCGAGCGCTACTGCGAGACGTTGTAAGATTGTAGTACTCGTAAGTAACAATAAAACTTCTTATATCACGAACGCTGGCCTATATTAATAATAATTGAAGGACCTCGAGCCCTTACCAAACGACATACATGTGATACACCTTAAATAATGCTAATGTCGAAGGTAAGTTTAACAACGTATTCTGACTCTGAGTCAACAATCTGTTCTTTTTAACTGCATTTTTTGCACAATTTAGCTCTTTTTTTGCAGCTAAACTGAACAGATCATTGATTTGGAGTCGGATCGAGTCAGTAAATCGAATACGCTACAACTCGAAAGGTGCTTAATAGAAAAATATTTTATTATAGCGTTTTGGAAAATTCTTGAAATAAGCCACAAGAATATGCAATGAAAAATAGGGAATTAAATTTAAAAAATTTAATGTGACCTTTCCGTGATTTCCTTGATCATTTGACTATGATACCATTCAAGGTCAAGCTAATGTTACCATTTTATGCATTCTTCGAAATCAAAACAATTTTTACATGAAAAACTTAAAAGTAAAAAGTGGGCTAATGAGAGCGAATTTGATGATATCGATTCAGAATGCAAAAGAGACTCGAACGGAAAGGAGAGATGCGGATAGAAAAAATATGGTTCTGATGTTAATAATGCTTTTAATAGAATTGTTGTGTGTATATATATATATATATATATATATATATATATAGGTGTCTCAAAATGACCTGACATTTTAATGTATTAATAAAACATATTATTTATTTGAAAAGTACACATGTTTTTAGTTTAATATAAAATACAAACATGGAGGTTATATGTGGAACACAATATCCGATAAATGGCCGCCTCGACTCTGTTTGCAAACGTTCATTCTTTTGACAAAATTTTCAATGACATTTTAGCATAATTGCGGACTAATTTCATTAATGGTACGTCTAATTTCTTCCTTCAACTCCGGAATGGTCATTAGCATACACTTTTCCTTTCAGAAAACCCCAAAGAAAGAAGTCCAATGGCGTCAAATCGCACGATCTTGGCCAATTCACATCGCCGAAGCGCGAAATAACACGACCATGAAACTTCGTCTGAAGAAATTTCACAATTTCTATGCGTTGTTCAATCGTGTAATTCTTCATAACTAAACCTCAATACTTCCTGATGCTAGTTGTTAAAGGTTAGTATGTTACGTTCGCTGCAAAAAAAATGGCGCGCAATTTAAAATGTCAGATCATTTTGAGACACCCTTTATATATATATATAGCTGTACAATGTGAATTTGATGTGTATCGTACAATGCGAGATATGTGTAAGTATGTCGGACATACAATAGTTGACGCGCACTGTATATATACGTGCGTACGTTGTGTCTGCGTGTTTGTTTTCGCGAAGCGCGGTCTCGTGCGCTAAATGCCACAGACGGCTTTTTCTAACGCAGCGCGGTAATGGTATGCGGCATGTATATTAGCAACGCGACAACGGGCAATTGATTGGTCAGCGCGGACGCGAGTATACGCCAAGCACGAATTCCCAAACGCAGACGTGACGTGATATTTCGACGGTGTCTCGACGCAATAGCGCAAAAAGCGCGAAGTTATACGCGTTGGTAGTCGACGGCCGAGAACTATCGGCGGAGGCGGAAAAGACTCCATTCTTCGCTACTGTTGATTACCGTAAGTGTGGCGAAGGTGCTTGCACAGCGGCCGAGAATCACTCGACAGAGGCAGAGCACGCTCTATTGATCGGATCGATAAAGTTCGTGAGCTTTCGGTGGAACGGCTGTCACCCGCGAGTTATACGCTAGTAACGTATACATCGTTACAAAGTATTGCACAAATTTGTATGTGTAAATCTTCAATTTATTTAATTTAGACATTTTGATTTATATTCGAGTCATCTTCCGTATATATGTTATAATAAAATTCTTAACATTATAATATTATGTGTCAAAAATTAACAACCGTTTGTAAGAAAAGTCACATTTAAACCCAACTCATTTTAACTGTGACTTTTGATACAAACGGTCGTTAATTTTTGATACAGTGTAATGTTAAGAATTTTATTACTGTGCATTTTATCTTTAATTTATTTAATTTGAACATTTCAACATTTGAATCATCTTCAGTAATAATTACACATAGAAATGAGTTGAATCCTTAGCGAGATAATATCTGCTTCCCTGACATGGAAATTGGCGACCTTACATCTCGACGGCGCTTGTCTCACCACGATAATCCGGTTCTTCGACACGATAAACCTCCACTCTCGGCATTTTAAACCCTTCACGTATACGCTTGATTCGCTCGCCACAACACAAGTACCGAGCACTGATCCTTCCGGGGGCACGCAGTGATCGCGATGGGGCCTTATCGTGTCTAATTGGCGCGCAGTCCTGCTGGCTCCGCGAATAGCGTGAGCCGTGTCATCTGCGTATCCTGCGTCTTGGCACACGGAATTCGACTTGACAGTAGGATTTCCTTCAGCCGCTTAGGAGATTCTCTCTTTGCTATGCTTCCGACCTTGGTTTTCATCTTTCAAGAGAGGTCTTCACGTCGTGGGATCTCTCGCTGACACTTGGGCGTCGAGTGGCCATCCCTGGCTGCCGCACTCGTTACTCTTCTGCTATGCGCATCTGTAATATTATGTAATTGCGAACAACAGGTTGTGGAACAAAGCGAAAAATATTAAATATTACCGTGGAACGATATCACCTGTATTTCCTTTTCTAGGATGCTAGGCGCCCTGGCTAATCCATTCTCATTTGAATCTCGATTCTAGCAGTCTTCTCTCTTCCTTCGTGGTCCGATGAGACGACACAAAATTCACAAGATAGACATTTGCCAATTATCCTATAAAAACTTGCAATACAATAGCGTAGGAAAAGGAAAACAAAAACTAACACAGAAAATCTGTAGGACACACGAATATACGAAACAGACGCGAAATAAATGAAATAACGCAAAAAAAGGTGCGCAAATATATCTGCTCTCTAAAAAGGACACAGAATGCTAGAGTTGCGCTGTTCGGTCGGATCTTACAATTCTTGTGACGGACAAAAAATATTACGTCATATTACTTATACATATGAGCACGGGTAGCGTAATTATATATGGAAGTGTATATTTAATAAATTAAAATAATATAATGTAACTTTAATATATTATACATAATTGAATTTGGAAAAGAATAGGCTTTAATTTTAATAATTTGTGCTACTAATTTTATGAAAAAGTAGTAGCACAAATTATTGGAGCAATATTGGGAAACGAATTTACAGCCAATATTAAAACATTGAATAATAATTGCACACTCAATATTGGTCTAATATTGTAAAGTAGACGTCTAGTCATGTTTAGCCAATATTAGTTCAATATTGGACCAATATTGTTTCAATAATATTGAACCAATATTAGAGATTCAATTTTTACCCATTGTTTTACATTGGCTATATATTGTTCTTCAATATTTCTAATATTAAGAAATCATGTATAACCAATATTACACATAATTGAGTGAAAATCAATTCATTTACCTATGTGAGATTCGAAACTGGGACCTCAGGACTATGAGTCTTCTTATGTGCGTTATGTGCTATACCATTTCTTCGATTGATAAATATGTTACTTAATTGTACATCTATGTTATAAACTATGTTATAATCTATCCCCAATATATACTCAATAATAAAAACATAAATAAATAATAAATCAATAATAAATCAATAATAAATAATAAACAAATAAAGAAAATATTAGATAATGATTGACATACAATATTAGCATGTATTATATTAACAATATTGGCATTACATTGGGAAATATTGGCCAATGTATCCCTAATGTAAAGCCAATATTGGATAAAGATTGACGTGCAATATTAGCTACACATTGACATTTATTATATAGCCAATATTGGATAATGACACGCAATATTGGCTATACAATGGCATATATTATATAGCCAATATTGGCATTACATTGAAAAATATTAGCCAATGTATCCCCAATATTGATAAAGCCAATATTGATAAAGACTGACATGCAATGTTGGCTATAGATTTTTTTGCGAGAGAAGGAGAAAAATCTTTACAAAGCCTGTCATCCGGAATGTCATCCCAAGGAGAGAACCTAACCGAAAGACGAGAAAACGCCCAGGAGCCGGTCCCCTGGGTGTGCGGGATTCAATCCGCTCCCCATAAGGAAGGATAGCGGACACCATCGCCTACCTCGCTAAAAACTCTCCCCTAACCAGCATCACCGTAAGATTAGTTGAGAGTACCCCGGAACTGCCTACTCGGCATTTCAAGGTGCCCCCAAGTTACGGAGCACAAGCTCCTACTCTAATGTCTGGTATTCTAGTCTAAAAAAGAACTTAAATACTAAAAAAATTTTAATTAAATCTATTTTTATTATGTACATGCTCCACATCTCAGCTATCAGATCCCGAGAAAGCAGGGACGAGGATCTCCCTCCACTTCTCCAGGCCTCACGCTCCGCCCATTCCTTTCTACGCATAACGGCCTTACAATAGTTTGCGAGAGTCGTCCAGTACGGAAAGAAGTCCACGGCCGCTATCAAAATCGACCTGTATGTCCTATCAAGGACATCAAGTCCCAAACAACTAAAAAGCTCCTCCCTTTCATTCGTCCAAGCAGGGCAAAACAGGAACGTATGGACAGCCATGTCTATTGCCATTCTGCAATGCGTTCAGACAGGTGAAGCCGAGCGTTTGATTTCAAAACGGTAGGCCCTGAAGCATCCATGACCCGTCAGCATCTGAATCATGCGGTACGTAAGGCCCCTATGAGATCGATCCATCCAATCTCCAGGCGCCCAGCAAGAACGTCCCAGATAGCAAATTCCGATGCCTCTGCGGGGAGACTCAGAAGATGCTGGCGCCAACGCTCCACAGAGTGACATCGCTCCACCTCTCGCGCAAGCGCCTGATCCTCCGGCAAGATGAGATCGTCCCTACGCAGAGCCTCGCATTTCCAACAAGTACGTAGCTTATCGGTTATCGCAAGAATGACCGCCGTCTCGTGCAAGACTATGCGATACGCCCTGATCGTTCTCAAAAAGAGCCACTGAAGCTGCTCCATCCTGCAACAAATACATCGGTCATCCGGCATGATCTGCGCCGTATCACGCGATGCCTATTCTCCCTCGGCCCGCCTATGTTGGCGGTTAGCTTGCCCAAGACAGCCATTCCCTGAGTCTTGGGGAGGAGTCGGAAATGGTCCCGAAAGGTCCACTTCGAATCCAGGACAAGTCCCAGATATTTTAGAGTGGACTCCACGCAAACCATCGTCCATCCCCCCACCCGAAGGGAAACATCCGAAACGCCGTCTCTCATAAAAGCAACGGCCTCCGTCTTATCAAACAACACCCTCAATCCAAGGGCCCCTATAGCCTCAATTAAGCACTACCGCGCCAAATTCGGCATGCAGTAGAGCCTCCTCAAAAGAGGGACCCCTTGCGACCAAAAGGATGTCATCAGCACAGGATGGAACAGCCCACCGGCAGCTTCAAACACAGAATGAAGTCGTAGCCTATGTTCTACACGATCGGCCTCAAAACCGAACCTTGCGGAACGTCGCACGTAACCGGAGACCTAACAAACGCGTTATCACGGTTAACATATACTAAATATCTATTAGATAAATAATCCACGATGACCCACCTGATATAGTCAGGCACCCCTTTATCCAATAGAGCAAAGTGAAATGCCGGTCATGGAAGGGAGTTAAAGAAGTTGGCGATGTCCAAAGATGCCGGTACCACTACACTTCTCGCACGCCGTCACCTACGCACTCTCTCAAACGTTGGATCGCATCAATCGTTGTACGAAACCCGAACCGTACTGATTGTCGGAGACACTCCCGATGTTATCCAAGTAATGATGCAACCGCTCGCAAATCACCTTTTCAAACAATTTACCCGAGTGGGAAAATCGGTCGGTAAGAGAAAGGTGCCAGATCTAGATTGTTAGGCTTTTTGAGGAGGACCAGCCTTGCGACCTTTCAGTCGGAAGGAAAGCGACCCTCCTCAAAAAGAACCATAAAAGTGCGCGTCCAAAAGATAGCAAGCGTACGTAAAGTATCTTTGACTACCCTTCCAGTGATACCGTTCGATCCAGGCGTAATCGTGGAACGTGCCTCCATCACCTTAGACCCGGTAACAACCAACCCTCACGAAAGGAGTCGGCTGATTATCCACAGCCGGGAGATGTAGGAATAGAGCACGAACAATATCCGAAACCACTTCAGATGAAACGGTCTCAATTAACAAGAAGCCCGAGGAGAGTTTATTTAAGATGATCCTGTATGCCCCATGGGTCTCCAACATCTCCAAAAGTTCACCCCAAAGACGAGATTTCGAGCGCCAAATAGCTGTCCTCAGGCTTCTCCTAACAAAGTCTAATCTCTCCCAACAAAGAGCTTACGGTTGAGGTCTTGCATGTCTCCGGACACGCGTAAGACGTCTACGATACCGATTACAGACAGCGTAATTCGGAGATCTTCTCATTTCACCAATACGCCAAGGGTCTGCAAAAGGCAGATTTCTTTGGCATAGAGAAGTCAGAGATCTCTCTCAGCGCGCCAGCCACCAATTTGACGTGCTCCTCGCCAGCACCGCTTACCAAGAGAGGAATCCAGGAGTTTTTAGTAAAGCTCCGGCTTTGAATAAATCCTCCTTGATCTTCCCAATGCACCGTCTAGGAAAAACTTTTCTGGAGGACTTACTTTGGTAAGAGGAAGTCCTTATCTCCATAAGGATATACCTCAAACTCCACCTCCATCCTCGCCATCCTCCATTTTTTAACAGACCTAGTACTGGAAGTGGTCTACGTAACATCCACACAGGACTCACCTCCCTACGCCAACACGGAACAAAATCCCTGTTGAGGACGCTAAGCCCCATTCTGTTAGCCCATTCCACTAAAATATTTCTCCTAGAGTTCTTGTTTCTTGTTGTTGGGGCTCAGTGACTACAACCAATCTCCTCCTCATAGACCTACGCAATCAAGTCTTGTGCAGGTCTTGAGTGATTGACATTAATCAAAGGTAACTTAGCCATTCGAAGGATCAACCATCATACTCTCCTCAGGCGCGGCAGTCCTCCGATCGACTACCGCCACTGTCTCCTCTACCCGTGTCTCCCGGTCACCATTATAGGGAGGACTCCATAGCGCTTAT
>NW_011626928.1:375794-417249 GCF_000204515.1 Acromyrmex echinatior
TCGGCATTCAGGCCGCGCGGGGCACATACTGGGCAGTGTGGCTTTGCCTTACATAAAAAGGATCCATATCCTCCTTGACCACACTTGAAACAAAAGAAGGACCTATTCTCCGCATTCCGGCACCTGGCCCAAATATGACTAATCGCCAGGTACCGGAAACACTGGAGGCGACGTCTAACAAGGAAAGAACCCTGGCAGACAACCACTCCAGTCGCATACGCCCCTCTCCCGCAAGTTTTTTTTAGCAAGAACGGAAGGACACTGCATTCATATAGAATTCAGCCACCCCTTCCAGGACGCCCCCTAACATTCTTTCTCCTGACCCCAATGAGAGACCCAACCTCCAAAAGTTTGTTCATTACCTTTACTTTTCGGTGACCGACTGTTCCACGTCCAGGAATCAAATCTTCGACCTCCGCTGAACGGACAACGGAGATCCGATCCTCATGTTTATAAAAGACTGTTCTCAGCTTCTCCGAAAGCAGTCGGTCTTGACCTCCAATCCCTCACCGGAAATTTCCATGAAGATACCAACTGTCTGGGCCTTACGTTCTCGTATCCGCGATTTCCAGCTCAGCAAGATCAATCTTACTCCTTGCTAAGTCTACTATCTCCGCATAAGATGAACCACCCTCGCCACCCTCTAATCAATACAGGTGTCCTAAGCACCCGAATACGCTGGCATACCGGATCACACCTGTATGTGCCGGGGGCACCCCAGAGGCCGAAAAGGTCGAAACACTAACTTTCCGGTCCCCGGCACCATCATTCCGCACGCCCGTACCAGCACTCGTCACAGCAGAACGCCCAGGAGGAGCGATAACGCCAGTAAGACACCTTCCCGCGCGCTTCTTCCTCTTCCTCATTCTCTTACTGAACCGATCGACAACTTCCGTCCAGAGTTCCCCCTGTCCGGTCCAATGGTCAGTCTCCTACTGCATCCTCTATCTGAGGCTCAGTTGTCGCCTCTTCAATCACCGTCGACGCAATAATGCGCTCTCTTTTATCCACGCGTTTGGGAACACGTTCATCCACCAGATACTTCGGCACACTTTTAATAAGTGGTCGATACACCGGTGAGAGTTCCTACGCATAACGCAACGTCTCCCTTCCTCCAACAGGAGATTCCTGTCTTCCTTTCTTTCTGTCTTTCCTTTCTTATTCTTGGAATTAATTAACACTTTAATGTTACATTTTTTGTTATATCAGAAAATTACTAGCTAAAAAACAAAAAGTGACTCACTGTAATACTGACTAGCCAATGTTATCAGAAATCGATTTTTGAATTATTTTTATAGTGTTTGCGATATGGTGCATGTAAGCGTCCTTATATTTGCTGGATAATTAATTATAATCTTAAAGTTGTTTGATAAATTGTTTGTCTCTCCATATTCTATTTTACTATATTTCCTACTTTCTTTTATATTTTGCTTTTTCCTTTTTCTATCACTCTTTTTGATTTTAATTTTGACATTTAAATTCTCGATATAGGAGAGCTCACCATAACAGGATAATTTTTATTCATAGTTTTTATATATATTAGTTTATGTTATCTCTGAGAAAGGTTCAAAAGTAAATCATGTAAAAACATGTAAGCGCGTTTTAGTGAATAAAGAAATTTCACACTTCATAAGTATATTGTTTGCGCGACGTCTTCTGCGCTTGATTCCTGCCCTATATCCTTTCCAATTTTTCGGTTTATAAGGAGTGTTGCTTAGTTTGATTTATTATACAAGTACATATATATATATATATGCGGGGGAATTCTCACATCACCGTTGATGATTAGCTGATTCACCCATCAGCCGTCCGTCCCCCAGTAACGCACCACTGCTGGGGGATATAGGGACTTTTATAGAGATCCAGTTCGTCGCTCAGGAATTTAGATGCAGTCCTGGACGCCCGACCTTTGCTGCGAAAGGATCCCAGAGTCTTCTTGAAAGACAAGGAGCTAGGATCTCCGGCTATTGTGTGCAATGCAAGGGTTACAAGGACTTGAGTCTGCGGATATATTAAATCCGTACCCGGGTCATATCCAGACGCGTATAGTCGAAAATGAGCCAGGTCTCGTGCGCAATATACACAGCTCTTCTATCTAACGGAGGGTCGCATACATTCCGCACAGTTGAACGCCGAATCGGCAGCCAGATCTGAAAACAGGACAGGGACCGGCCGGGATAAGCCTCCGCATCACGACAAGGTCGCGCTCCGCGCGGGTAGTTTGCTATATATTGACATTTATTATATAGCCAATATTGTATAATAACTGACACGCAATATTGACTATACATGCATTAATTATATAGCCAATTAAAAGTAATAAAAAAGGCTCTGTACTAATAAACAAAAGGTAGTATAAAAGAAGGGCAAAGAGCCAATAATGTATAAAAGAATTATAATTTAGATAAGCAAAACTACTAATACAAAACAATTAAAATATAATAAAATAAAACAAACGTTTCAACTCCAATCGAGTCATTTTCAATGCAATAATATATCTTACAATAATATAAATATCGTTCTATTAAAAATTCGTACATAATCTTACAATATTCTTACAATTTCTTAACAAAAAATTTTTCCTTTCTGTGTAATACGCTGTCAGTCATTTTTATCAAGAATTAACAAAGTCATAAGAAAGTTCTGGAAAAGTAACCGTAAACAAAAAGAATTAATATTAATCACATAAAAATTAAAAATATGATAATATACCTTAGTAAATCTGTTAAGAGTTCAATAATACACAACGAGAAAACAATGTAAAATGTAGTCCATTTCGTGGTACAATAAAAAAGTCTTTTTAATTTAATAGGTTATTATAAGCAAATTCGCAAAGGTAACGAGCATCTGACTTAAACGATGTCACAAAACGAAATGTCAAGCAGAAAAACATTATCGAGAACGGAAAACGGAAAAACAGGAGGAAAAGGATAGAAGATGTTAGAAAGGAGAAAGAGAATGTATAATGTCAGAATAATAAATGGTTCCTTAATTTGAGCAATGTTGACATTCCTTTAGAGGTCTAATGTCTGCTTCAGTTGGGGGAAGGCTTTGGTATTCCTATTAACAAACAGAATTTTGATAGAACATTGATAAAATTTATTAAGAATATTGAGAATAATATTATTGGCCGCCTGAATAATATAATTAATTTTGTTAGAAACAATAGTGTTTCAATTATGGATAAGTTTCGGAATGATTTTCCTAGGACTGGCTCGAATGACAAGTTATTGTTCGATTGGTTTAGGACAACGAAATTATTTGTAAAAGATCATCCTGAAATATTAATTTCCAAAGCTGATAAGGGTAATGTCACTGTTGCTCAAAATAAAGTGGAGTACATATCCAAGATGGAATTGATACTTTCGGATAAAAATACATATGACTTAATAACTAAAGATCCTACAAAAAAACTTACGAATGATTTACGTAACTTGCTTAGTAGATGGAAAGGAAAAGGGTTAATAGATGACTTGACGTATCGGAGGTTGCGTACGATTGATGGGGTCATTCCTAAAGCTTATGGTTTGACGAAGATACACAAACAAAACTATCCGTTGAGAATTATTGTCTCATCGTTAAATAGCCCATTATATAATTTGTCATAATTTTTGCATAACATTATTGCAGATTCTATTCCGGAGACGCCTAGTTTCATAAAAAATAGCTTTGATTTGATTAATAAACTTAAAAATGTAAAATCGAATCAGATTCTGTTTTGATTTCCTTGGATGTGGTATCCCTATTTACTAATATACCTATAGATTTGGCATCTGATAGTGTGGTTGTAAGGTGGGATGCTATATTCAGGAAGACTAAGATTCCTTTGGACGAGTTTTTGATAGCTTTTCGTATGGTTCTGAATTCGACGGTTTTCATTTTTAATAAAAAAATATATAAGCAGATTTTTGGACCCCCATGCGTTCACCTTTGTCACTTGTTGTTGCAAATATTGTTATGCAGGATTTTGAAAAGATGGCTATTGGAATGCTGCCTTGTCGTCTGCTATTTTACTACCGATACATCGATGATATTATCTTAGCCGCTTCTTCTGAGAGTGTTTATGATATTTTGGATATTTTTAATTCGTTACATACTAGATTGCAGTTCACCATGGAGATAGGTGATGGAAAAATAAGTTTTTTAGATACGATGTTGATTATCGATGAACGGAATCTCATTTTTGATATATACCGTAAAGCAACCTTTGCCGGCAGATTTCTTAATTTTCATTCACACCATCCACTTTGTCATAAAAGAGGTGTGATTTATGGAGTCGTGGATAAGATTTTTTTATTTGTGTCATCCGAAATTCCAACAAAATAATTTGATTGACGCTATTAAGATTTGTTTTACAGAATGGATATCCGTTAAGTTTTATTTTTTCGACTATTCATAATAGAATAAAATATCACATTAATAAGTTTAATAATTTGAATAAGAATAAGGATGACACTGAGAAGAGGTTTTTTACGATTCCATATGTTAATACGATGTCCGAAAGATTTATACCTATTGTTAATATGTTTAATTGTAAATTGGCTTTTACTATTCCTAACACATTGAGAAGTTTTATAAGGAGAGGAAAGGATGATTTGGAACACGTTCAGAATCAAAATGTGGTTTACAGAATATCCTGTGAGGATTGTGATGCCAGTTACGTTGGCCAAACTAAAAGACAATTAAAGACCAGATTGCATGAACATGTTTCTGATATGAATATAAGTTCAAAATCTCCATCAGTGATTTCCAACCATCGTATGGTGGAGAATCATAACTTTAAATGGGATAAAGTGGAAATATTAGATATAGAGCCTTCATACAACAAAAGGTTGATATGTGAAATGGTCAATATTAAAAAACAGAAGCATGGAATTAATAGACAAAATGACACGGAGTCTTTGCCGGATTTGTATTTTGACATTATACATTCTCTTTCTCCTTTCTAACATCTTCTATTCTTTTCCTCCTATTTTTCCGTTTTCCGTTATCTATTATGTACGAGTTTTTAATTTAGAACGATAATTATATTATTGTAAGATTGCATATAGATTTTTATATTATTGTAATATTGAAAATGACTCGATTGGAGTTGAAACGTTTGTTTTATTTTATTGTATTTTAATTGTTTTGTATTAGTTTTGCTTATCTAAATTAGAATTCTTTTATACGTTATTGGCTCTTTGCCCTTCTTTTATACTACCTTTTATATAGCCAATATTGACATTACATTGAAAAATATTGGCCAATGTATTTCCAATGTAAAATCAATATCAATAATAATTGACATGCAATATTAGCTACACATTGGCATTTATTATATAGCCAATATTGTGTAATAACTGACACGCAACATTGACTATACATTGACATTTATTATATAATCAATATTGGCATTACGTTGAGAAATCTTGGCCAGTGTATATATTCAATATTTAACCAATGTATAGCCAATGTTCTGTGTTTTTAGGATATTTTTTATACTTTCAATAATTTTTTGCCTCGAAAGAGAAGAACAATTTTTTTTTCAAAACAATGTTTCACTCCTTAAATATGAAATTCCGCCCGAAATTATAGAAAAATATGTGTCTTTTTGATTTTTTGTTTAACAACGTATCTCATGGGAAATAAAATCAGTTTCGAACATGCTCTTTGTTTAACATCCTGTAAAAAGGAGTGTATCAAACTAATATTTGATAAACTTTCAGTTTAAACTCTAAGGAATAGTTAAAGCAACGTTTTGCTACTCAAACTAGGTTCTTTGTATACAGAATAATATTTTTAATTTGACAGTCAAATATTAGAAAATTGCGGAGTTCTAGAGAAAAACGTTTTAGACAAAAGTGATAGGATTTTGAGGGCGTCATAATGTGCTGACCTTGAAGTGCCCGTATACGACATTTTTCAAAGTCATTTAAAGATCAACTTTATTTTTTTTAATGGAATGTGATATTTTTATTGTCATCGAAAAGAACGTTTAATTTTACGTAAAAAAGTACTAACCACTTTTGGTCTAAAATCTTTATTTTAGGAGATATTACATAAAAAAGGAAGAAAAGATATTACATGAAATTTTAATTTAATAAGTGCTCAACATTAGCACCATTAACTTTGCGACATAATCTTATTCTATGAAGAAAATTTGTTTCTAATGACAATAACACATTACGTGGAATACTGTGACAAGCATTTCTTATTCGCCTCTTCATATCATTTCTCGTCGTTGGCGGATTTCGAAAAACAATATTTTTAAGGTAGCCCCATAAATAAATATCTGTAGTAAGATTCGGAGATCTTGAATCCAGGCGACATATCCACCGCGATCAATCCATCGATGTGCATGTATTTAGAAAGTCTCTTACAATACGAGAATAATGCGGTGATGCTTCGTGTGTTGAAACCACATTTTGAACCGTGTGTCGAGGTCAACATTTTGTAACAGTGGCAGTCCTGGCGGTCCGTTTTGAAAATGTAAATAATTTCTTTTGGTAACGGTAAGATTAAAGAAATAAGGTCAACGATCTGGTCAATGATCTGGCAATTTAAAATGGCATTTAAACGGCACCATACATTTAAAGACCAGCGATGTTGATTGTCAACTTGTCGGAACCATCTTGGATTTTGCATCAATCAATAATAACTATTGTTTCGGTTTAATATGCCATTGCTGCAAAACATTACTTTATCATTAAACATAACGAAATTGAAGAAACCAGGAATTTGCTCTGCAGCTCATCGGTCAGTGATACACATTTAGCCCTCGGCATTACAGAAAACCAGCTCCGCCACTTCTATCCTCACCAAGCAAACACCTACAGGCACCAAGTAGACTTCGCCGCTGCGTCAGAACGAGCGAGGCAGCGAAAGAGAGAGAGTCCGTCCTTATCAGTAATCCTCTAGTAATTTGTAAACACAAGCGAGTAATAGAACGAAAAAGACGAGAGCTCTCTCTCGCTGTTCCGCTCCTTCTACTAATCACTGGTTATAAGAGACCAAAAATCGAAAATGTGCTTTCTCGATCGCTCGGTGTGTTCCTGTATAAGCGAAAAAGGGACACATACATTCTAGATAACGATAGATTTTAATAAATTTTAATAATCATATAATCTTCCCATTAATACCAAAAATAATTTTAAAACGCGATAGTTTACAAAATATAAATTGTTTGCGATTTTTTATGCGAGTTATATACCGCGTTCATAAACGTGATCTCTAAGAACTGTGCGTAAGGTGCGAGATTAGTATGTTGGGACCCCACGATCAAATCCTGCTTTTTTTCCTTTTTCATAAATTTTTTTCTGAAATAAGTAAATTATTAATAAACATATTAGAGCAAATATATTTTTATATATTATAATTATTGAATTTATATGCATTTTTAAGTTTTCAACCAACAATTGTAAAAAAAATACTGAATCTTTATTGAATAGACAAATAAACAATTATTTTAGAATTGTATAACATGTAAAGGCTTCTTAATTTGTTTGTTATAAAATTTTATATATATATATATATATATATATACAGGGTGTCTCTTAAGATGGATTGGGGCCACATCCGGGGTGAAGAATGAATCAAAGGAAACAAAAAAATTCTTATACCATTTTGAGATACTCGCTGTAGTTTTCGAATTAGAAAAGGAAATGTCTAAGCCAATATGCGGTTAAGCCGCGCCGCGCGAATTCGTAGGACGGCCCATACTCGGCGGCGGCGTGCAGAGAGGGGGAAAAAGCGCTTCGTCGCCGCTCGAGTGTGGGCTGTCTTACGAATTCATTTTAAGATATCTATAAGATAACATTGAATATGTGAGATCGGATTATGAATATTAACCTATATATAAATAATAAACATGTTACAAATTTCAATAAAGAGGTATTTTGCTTATATTTCTTTATTTTAATATTTTAGATGATGTGACGCTTTTTTGGCGCTCGTCACAGAAGATATTCTAAAATTGTTCATTCTATACTTTCTGATACAATTTTAAAATCTGAAAATATTTTTTTAGAAATTATAGAGTTATAGAGAAGTGTTACATATTTTTTAATATATCAGAAATTGAATAATATTCCAAAAAAGAATATAAACTTTCTCAGTATTCTTTGTAGGTGTCATAAATTATATAAAAATTCCGAGAAAACTTTGCATCAAAGCACGATGAAAAATGGGATCGATACCACTGTACAATTGCCGCGCAATCTTAGTGACTCCTTCATAAACATGAAATTATCTTTTTTCGCGATCTGTATTTGCTTTTACTTGCTTCAGGCTTAGCACGTATGCGATTAGAGATTCCTAAAATTTCTGTAGTGATTATGATCTTTATAAAAACTTTTTGCAAAATGCATACATCTTTGTAACTGTAAATACAGTAATTAAATACTGTAGTTCCTATTCCATATAAATTTTATTAATTAGTGTTTTGAATTAAAAATGTATAATATGCTATACTAACATTTTGTTTGCTTGTTCCTGACTAATTTTATTTTAAATTTTTTGTATGTAGCATTTTAATTACAATAATTGTACAAGTTTAACATTTTAATACTTTTAAGTTGCCTCACTCTTGCTTTTATTTCTTCCCTTTTCCTTATTCTTTTGGAAATGTAAAAAATTGTCAAATAATTATGATTCATACGTGACAATTATTAGACAATTTTTTACATTTTTTCCTGGATTGAAGAAACCATCACCTTCCCGCAGTTTCCGTCGAACAATAATAAGGACATTAATATTGATTTATTATTCAAAAATATTTATAAAACATATGTAACATATCTGTTATTTATTAAGATTGCATGTATAGTTGTGTTTTGTTGAACGATTTTGATTTGTAACATATGTAAATGAGTGAAAGTTTCAACATTTGACTCCTGTCCACGTTCCTGGAGGTTTCTTATTTCTTAAACTTTCAATTATAAAACAACAAATTTCTTAGCTGCGAACATCTTGCATTATGGTGTATGCCGTTAAGAAATTTATTGTTTTAAAATTTGACCACGTCGACATTCGATTATTATTGTTTCAATTTTAAAGCGCTTTTTCGTTTATTTTTCTGCATTAGTTCTTCAATTTGTATAAATTTTATGAAAGGTTAGAGTCAAGAAGAAGGGTACAAGTACTTATGACTAAAGAAAAATTTGAAACTTACTATGTTTAAAAAAACACAGTAAGAGACTTATTTTGTGTGCGTGATCCGGGATTAATTTGTAATGTATACGAACATATGAGTTCTCACATAATTGCCAAATAAAAATTGAAACATTATATTCCTGAATATATATATATATATCAAAAAATTGAAAAAATGTAATAAAAATATTATATTATAGAGAAATATTATATTATATTATAGAGAAGAAAAGGAGCAGCTTATAAAGTTTATTTTAAGATCAAAAAGAATTATAATTTTTTTGAAACATGAAGTTCATAGTCTTTTGAGTATACGCACAAACTTTGTTTGATAGAAATATTTGTATTAATATCTAACACATATTGTTTTAAAATTTTAAAAATTGGTACTTCGCAGTAAAAGAAAATAAAATATCGTAATTAGTATTAAATAACACATTCTAAATGGTATTCTTGGAGTACTGTTATAGACTGTTAATTTTTTTGGTAGAATATTTAATTGATATTCGAACATATTTTATCATCAAATGTTTAAAATTTGTTTCATAATTAAAAAAAACTAAATCGATTATGTAATCTATATTGGATTTTTTCTTATTATAAAATTACATTTTTTAAGATTAAGTAATAATAATATTAATAATTGACTATTAATAATGTCACATTAATATTACGAATAACATCAATATATATTTTATTAATATTTATTAGCAAATATTTTAATATATTTTAATATTATGAAAAAATATTAAGAAATTATTGAAATATGCACTTTTTATTTTTTAAAATAAAAAGTAAATGAATAATTAGACTAATACACGTTTTTACTCTTTTTAACATTAAAGTTAAGTGTCAAATTTTCAAATTTTGAAAAAAATATCAAGATATCAACACGATTGTATTTCCAAAGAAAATATGTGAGTGCACTAAAAAGATATCACAAAAAACGTCACGTTTGATACACATTTTGATTTTTTTAACGTTAAAATTATTTTTATTATTAATAGGAGAGTTATATGATTATTAAAATTTATTAAAAGTTATTGTTATGTAGAATGTGTGTCTCTTTTTCCTTTATTTACAGGAACACTCCGAGCAGCCGAGAAAGCATATTTTCGGTTTTCGGTCGCTTATAACAAGCGACTAGTAGAGAGAGCGAAACAGTGAGAGAGAGCTCCCGTCTTTTTCGCTCTATTACTCGCTTGTGTTTACAAATTACTAGTAGAGCGATAAAGACGGGCGCTCTCTCTCGCTGTCTCGCTCTCTGTCTCGCTCGCTCTCGCGTAGCGGCAAAGTCGGTCGACTCGGTGCCAGTAGATGTCTGCTTGGTGGAGATAAAAGTGGTGGGGCTGGTTTCTTGTGATGCTGGGGCCAAATGTGCCCCACTGCTATCGGCAGAATTCGATCGTTTTCGCTTAAGGTCTGAACTAATGTAATATAGTAAGGACAGTACAAAATTTCAAAATTCAGTATGCTGTTGACATGAGTCTTGGCACTCATAATTGACGCTCTATTTTTCGACACTATTTCTAAGTGAGAATTCATATGAATCATAGCTAAAACAGTTATGCTACGTCTAAACGATTTTCATTATAGCGTTTTCTAACGACGAATATCCATCGCTTGACTTGTCTTTCTATAATATGAATCGCTTGGAATAAAGGATCACGTTTATTTGGGTATCTTATCTGATATAGTCTTGCAGCTGTATGGTAATTACATCGACATTCGCCTAGTAATACATGTATTATATTAAGAGAATATTCGATGAATTTTATTTCAAGAATAATCAACCATAATTTTTAATTTTAAATGTACAAAGAGAAATGTATCTTTAAATTTATAATGCGATGTATAATATGAATCGCTTAGAAAGAAGGATGACGTCAAATGGGAGTGATGTCAAATGATCACGATTGATTGTGATGATACGTCGAAATTTACCCAAATAGACGTCATCTGAAGTTAATTAGTGTTAATGTTGAGCACCTATTAAATTGAAATTTCATATAATATTTCCTAAATAAAGAGTTTAGTACAAAAGTGTTCTAGTACTTTTTTATGTTTAAATGCTCTTTCCGATTATATAATAAAAAATATCACATTCCATTTTAAAAAATAAAGTTGACCTTTAAATGACTTTGAAAAAGGTACACGGGCACTTCAAAGTCACCACATTATAACTTCTTCGAAATCCTATCACTTTTGTCAAAAACATTTTTCTCTAAAACTCCGCGATTTCCTAATATTTGAATATTTTTTCTGTCAAATTTAAAATGGGACATCCTGTATAAGTTGTATAGCATGAAAGAAAAAGTGCATACTCGTAAGCGGTCTTACTCGGAGCGTGTCTACTCCATGCTTTCGTAGTTTGTCTATTAAATGAACTCAATCAGCTGTTATTCTTATAATAGTAAATAAATGTCATGTATGCTTTATCAATTAATTTTTTATCAGTTTTGCAGGATTTATAGATGATCCAGATCCTTTACAGCAACCAGCACCTCTAAAGTTATGTCATCAACTGATAGAAGATGTGGAATGGTTTAAGGTACTATTAAATATGTATTTTAGCGTAGGGGAAATCGGGGCACCATGGGTCATCCATTATTTGATATAATCTAAAATGTTTAAATTAATACTATTGCCACAAAACGGCCGTTGCCCATACCTTTTATCGCAGTGATTAAATTCAATTCGAAAAACATCGATCATTAATGATTTTCGTGATACAGTAGTAATCCTTTATCTCATAAAAATGTTTTAATATTGTTTTTGTAGTAGAAGATATATGTATGAAGATAGGGTGCAAATTTCTGAACATCTTTTCTCTACGTTACAGTAATAATCTAACATTTAAGAATCTTTATTTTAGATCACATATGTGAGAACACAATCAATACTACAAATTAAAATGTCTATAACGATCGAAGCTGGATCTTCATTGCTTAGATGATTCAATCTTGAATTATTATATATACTATATATATAAGTTAGTTATACTATATATATAAGGCAGTTTACACTTCTAAACAATTAATTTTATTTTAACATAATAAATTTTTTATTCTAAATTATAAATGATTATCCGATATAAATGATTTTCATTTGTTTTGTTATAACTTTCTATTTTATTATTTAATAATTATTAATTGTAATTATATTTTATTGTATTAATGCTTGACTATGCTAAGAATGTGTAAGTTAATTGAAAATATTTTGTCATCGTTATTTCTTGCATAATCCTACTTTGTGTGACTTACGATACCCCGGCTGGGGCATGCAAGAAGTTCTTTATGAGATAAAGTTATGTCATACACTTATTAAATAAAATTTACATTATTAATAAATTTAAGTAATTTGGTTTCTAAACAAAATTATGCAATTATAAAATGATTTTATTGTTATCCTTAACATTAATTTATTATTTAATAATATTATTTTTATTAATACTTTTATAATATTAATTTATTATTTAATAATATTATTTTTAAATAGCACTATGTTGTATTTTAAGAAACGTATTTTGGATAGTAATAATGTAATCTTCTTATGGACTTTTCCAAATTCAACAACAAAAAAATTCAAAAAATTCATGAATGAGAGTCAGCATGGTAGTTAATACGCAATTTTTAATCTTTATTCCAGAAAATAGAATCTTTATTCCAAAAAACAATAATTAACATAAATCGACAAAATGTAATTAATAAGATATGACAGATAAAGCGTTTTTTATTATCGGACACTAAATATCGCCAAAAAAATTTTGAAATCATTATCAATACATTACTAAAAAATGTTTATTCGATTGATTTAATGTTTAATACTATTAACGCACGCTTAACAATTCTCATTTATAAAGTATACGATACAACAGAAAGAATTCAAAGAATATTTCAAAAATTTCAGATAAATTCAAAAGAATTAGTAAAACTTTTAACACTAAATTAGCTTTTACTAGCTTAAATAAATTAAATAGTTTGATCAAGGGACATAAAGACATCCAAGAGAAAAGAGAAAAAATGTTGTGTATAAAACCTCATATAAATCCTGCGATGCCTCTTATGTTGGACAGACAGGAAGAAAACTGAAAATTATAATAGATTGATTGAGCATCGTAATCATATTAACCGGAATAGTAACAACCAATGGGTGATCACAGAACATCAGATTGAATTTAAACATGACTTCGATTGGAAGAAATGATGATATTAGATGAAGAGCGTTTTCTTAATAAACATTTAATATCTGAATACCTTCATATACCCATACAACAATATAGTTTTAATTTACGCTCAGATACAAAGGGTGTACATTAAACTTATATACAATTATTGAAAGACATTAGATAGTTACATTTTGTCGGTTTATACCAATTATTTTTTATGTATTGATATTGTTCTTTTTTCTTTTTATTTTCCTTGCTGATCTGTTTTACTTATTATATTAAATGTATTAGTCATGTTTCGATCAATATGCGGTTTTTAACTTGATACTCTTTAGTGATAATAAATTTTAATTGATTTTAATCCAATGTCGAGGCGAATTCCTTCTATGTCTTGGAGTGAGTCGCCAGTATTTTAATATTAATTTGTAACTTATTGAATAGAATTTCGAAATACTTATAAAATAATTTATTATTTCGAATAGATTACAACATCAAATCTGTTAATTTGATGGTGATTTTTTCTTGGACATAAAGGAATTGATATTTTAAAATTGTATTATTGAGGACAGTTCCAAAGTGAACTGAAACGTACTATTTTTTGGAATAAAGATTCTATTTTCTGGAATAAAGATTTAAGATTTCGTATTAACTACTATGCTGACTTTCATTCATCCTTATTTTGTTGTTGAATTTAAGAAAGTCCATAAGAAGATTACATTATTACTATTTGAAATTTACGCTGGCTGCAAGAAGAGATTTTCTAAAGCGAAACCCTAATGTCATCTTAACAAAAGTTGATAAGGGAAATATCACAGTTGCATTAAATAATAATGATTACAAATCTAAAGTCTTGCAGATGCTTGAGAAGATAAAGAAACTTACATAAAATTAACAAAAGAGCCGATTAATAAATTAACTAATTATGTCCAAGATCTGTAATTGAGATGAAAAACGAAAAATTTTATTAATGATTTAATGTACAAAAAATTATCTTGTAGCGAAGGTATTCTCCCGAGAGCGTATGCTTTACCGAAAATACATAAATTGAATTGTCCATTCAGATTAATAATATCATCTATAGATAGTCCTCTGTATGCCTTGGCAACTTTCATACATGATGTCAGTGCCTAAATCGATTCACAATATTGATAATAGTTTTCAATTGGTAAAAAGACTTAAGGGGGCGCATTTTGAACATGTCTTAATTTCATTGGATGTTGTGTCCTTATTTACCAATATCCCCATTGATCTGGCTATTGAGAGTATTGATAAGAGGTGGAATTGTATGAGGGATAAGGTCAATATCTCGAAAGATGAATTTATGTTGGGAGTCCGATTGATATTTAATTCAACTTATTTTAGTTTTGATGGACAGTTTTATAAACAAAATTTTGATACCCCTATGGAATCGCCTCTCTCTCCAATAGCAGCCGATTTAATATTGGGTCATTTAAAAGTATCCGCGGTTTTTTCATTCAAAAATTAAACAAAAAACCGTGGATACTTTTTAAATGACCTAATAATAAGGGATTTGGAAAGAACCTTAGAGACTTTGGGTTTTCAACTCTTGTTTTATTTTCGTTATATAAATGATATTGTTATGGCAATTCCAAAATATCTAGTTGACTTTACGCTTGAGACCTTTACTTCATTACATGACCTTTGATTCATTACATAATTAACAGATTAAAATTTACTTTAGAATTTGGCGACGACAAAATAAACTTTTGGATATTATTATTATTATTAATAACAAACTAATTGAATTTGACTGGTATTATAAGCCTACATATTCGAGAAGATAGAAGACCTTAATTTTTTATCGTCACATCCACTCTCACAAAAAAGAGGCATAATAGATATCACAGATAGAGCGTTTTTATTATCGGAACCCTAAATATCACCAAAAAAATTTTGAACACATTATCAGTACATTACTAAAAAATAATTATCCAATTAATTTAATTTTTAATACTAACGCTATTTAATACTAACTTTTAATATTAACGCACGTTTAAAAATTCTCATTCCTAAAGGTACGATACAATAAAAAGAATCAAGTGAAGAAATCAAGAGGGATTATACTTTTTGGTTAATACTATCTTCTTGGTTTTTAATTTTAATTTGTAACTTGTTGGATAGAATGGTTTCGAAATATTTATAAAATAATTTAAGGTAATTAAATTTAAGGTAATTAAGGTAATCGAATAGATTACAACATCAAATCTGTTAATGATGATTTTTTTCTTGGACATGAAGAGATTGCTATTTTAAAATTGTATTCTTGAGGATGGTTTTCCAAAGTGTACTAAAACGTATTATTTTTTGGGATAAAGATTCTATTTTCTGGAATAAAGATTTAAGCGTATTAACTACCACGCTGACACTTATTCATCTTGATTTTTTGAATTTTGTGTTGTATTTTGGATAATTTTGACTTCGAATTTGAACAATTTTAGTCCTTACAGGAATCAAATATTATTTATTCATTATTGATAAAATTCATATTATCAATAAATCAGTAACTATTTTTCATATATTTTTGAAAAATTATAATCATTTACTATTAATAATTTTTTTAACAAAAATAAAAATTTGAAATTTGTACGTAATAAAAAAGAACAAACAAGAAGAACAATAAGTAATCTATAGAGAAAATTTTTTCACAAACAAATATAATTCAAATACTTACTTGCTCAACTCATGTTCAACGTATGAATTCATAGCACTAGAGACCACTGCAAAACGAATCTACACAAAGTGACTTTGCGCATAAAATTCTTGCGGATATTTATACAACCATTTCCGATCAATGACATCAAAATGCAAGCGTCAGATTTTTATAATAAAAAGATTTTTAGACACATCCGATCATAACATTAATGTAATCTGACACCGCAAATTGCAACGTTAGCAAATTTGCAAGTTTCAATGTGACTTTGTTAGCGACAATATGAAATCATTTTGAATAAAGGTGCTCAGCATTATCAAAAATATAGTAACGCGCAAAGCCTTATATCAGAAGTATTGTTTCGGGCAAAAGTATAGCTTGGGTCCAAAAGATTCCACGAAGAAACTTCAGCATTTTATCAGTTATAATTTGATCATCAGTTATAATTAGACCATCATAATCAATATATCAGCGACAAAAGTACAGTGCTTCGAGTAAAAGCGTATCTCTCACTCAAAACTGTACGAGAAGAGGTCGCGTTCGAAAGATTTCAGCATTTTTTATCTGTTTTTCGCATATCATTAAAGCGCAATTAAACATATATAATATCATATTATTCAAACAAACATCGAATGATATTAAACGTATATCATATTACTGCCAAACGTATACCGAACCGTATATTAAACATATATTAAATCGCTATCGGTACATGTTCAAGCAGCTAACGAACAATTATAGAACCATTATTAATTTAATATAAATAGCTATCGAACATCTATCGGTTTATTGTAAATAGCTATCGAACGGCTACCGAACAGCTATCAGACTGATATTTAACAACTATAAATAGCTTTCTAACAGCTATCGGATTGATATTTAACAGCTATAAACAGTTTTAAACAGCTATCGAACTACTATCAATCCATTTTCAACATTTGTCTACTATATTTAATTCGATGATGTTGATGCATGGCCGGGCTTACCCCATCTTCTACGCTTAGTTATCGTAGTGTATCCACTTTTCATCGCCAGTCACGATACGATGCAAAAACCCTTTCCTCTTCTGCCGTTGAAGCAGTTCACACGTGAAAAGACGCCGTTCGACGTCTCTCGGCTTCAACTCGTACGGCACCTAATGTCCTTGCTTTCGAATCATTTTTAATAATTTCAAATGTTTTGAAACTGTTGTGTGATCAACTCCTTATGATTCTGCAAGTTCAGCTAGCGTCTGACATGAGTCTTTATGCAGTAATGCCTCCAATTCTTTGTCTTCAAACTTTAGACAGAAAAGAATAAATAATTGCATGGCAATTTCATGTTTGATGAAATTCGATATGAACTCAACGGTGTGGAGATTGACCGCAACAGAAATGTAGACATAACTAGCATGCTCAAGAATTACGTGTCAATACGTATGATAAAACTTTGATTGTGCTGAACGCTGGATGGAATTCTAGATCCGACACGGAGGAAGGACACTATAATTTTGCGTGCCGCTCAGCATGCTGTTGGGATTTTACAGAGATTACAAACGTCTAATCGTCAACGAATTGATTTTGATATGAGTGCGCAACGATTACAATCACTTGGTGAGAAATTCTGTGACGGAATCTGAGGTTGAATTATTTAAGCACAGTGGCGGATGCCTCTATACTTAGTTGTATTAAACGAGATCAATAAATTATCAATGCTGCGAGCATTGGAAAACGGTCGTTATCTGAGCATGAGTTTTCGCTCGTGGGATCTGTACGAGTATCCTCTATTACAGAATACGACCAAGCATTCATGGGCCGACAAAACGGCGACTCAGCTTGAGAAGCCTTGATATTATCTTTGCTCTGCAGACTGGTCGAAAGAATATCATGTCACAAGATGTTAGCGTGTCCGATGATTGTAATTTGAGTAATGTGAAACTTTATCTAAATTCAGCGTTTTATTCAATGTGTTCTCATTTGTCGAGAAAGGGCCTTTTGTGGTCATTGATTGCTCGCGACAAAACGAATCAAGAGTGCCACTGTGAACGTACGCATAGACTGCAAGGAGAATGTGCCCGCAAATACAACAGCTTATTGTCTCATCATACACGATCGTGTAACTCAGTATAATCCATTGACCAACGTAGTGCGCAAAATCTACCTAAATGCACCTTTGACACGATATAAAATCTACGTTACGTCGCAATCGACGTCGCAGTCTTCTCGACAACATGTCCATGCCAACGTTCGTGGATCTGCAAGGATTCATTGTTAAGAAGAAATTTATCGTAAAGGAAGTGGCGGTGCTGAAACAGGGGACCGTTCTCACGCATTACATTTTTACGAGTCCCGTGCCATGGAAATTTTTGACAGGTCTTTCACCTCCTTGTTGATTGCTTATTATGGATTGCAATGGGAGGACGGGACGATCCCGTACAATGAGGCGAAACGTCTAATTACGATGGCTGTATTTGAAGATGATGCTGTCGTGTATGTCAAGGGATGCGAGAAACGAACGTGGCTGCGGAACTTGCTTCTGGACGATGAGCGAGAACGCATGTACATCGAGACCTTGGATGCAGTTTACGAAGACATGGAATCTTTATCTAATCTAGATGTTACTAATATTATACGATGTGGACAACATGTTAAGAATTGCGTTACAAAATGTATTGAAAATATATAACTGGTGGTTGCAAAAGAATTTTTTAAATAAAAATATGTTAACGTATTTATTATATATTTCCTTTCCCTTCCTTTGTAATGTATAAATGTTTGTATGAACGTACGTATAAAACGTGTATAAGCGTGTGTATAAACGTATGTACATATAAACGTATGTACGTATAAACATATGTAAGTATAAACGTATGTACGTATAAACGTATGTACGTATGTATAAACGTATGTATAAACGTATGTACGTATGTACAAACGTATATATAAATGTATGTATAAACGTATGTATAAACGTATATATGTATAAACGTATGTACGTATAAACGTATGTATGTATGTATAAACGTATGTATAAACGTATGAATGAACGTGTTAGGGAGAGGACCTTGATGTTCCCGCTGTACTATGTGGAGCGCTATTTTCTCATTGTCAGAGATCTGTGTCTCGTGCCTTGTGACCTGTCCGTGTCGGTTGGTCAGCGTGTAATAAAATATAATGAACTCTGTATTGATATAAGACCTCTTTTATTGTACCGGAATTACACTCGCGTCTTTTATAATAAAGTTAAAATAAAATACAAAGGTTAAGTAATTAAAACTTGTGCACAGTTGTGCACGTGCTATTCGCGAGGAGGTCGCACACGGAATCTTCCAGAAACCCGACAGCGTGTGAAGCGCGGCGGTTACACGCAGGCAGCATAGTCGCGCGCATGCCCTCCTCTTCGGTGGGCCCCATCAGCGACACGACACGTCGGTATCACGCCGCAAAGCCAATGGGCTGGTATCAAGCCTGCTAAGCTACTAACACTGACAAGCGCCAACAGAACGTATGTATGTATAAACGTATGTACATATAAACGTATGTACGTATGTATAAACGTATGTACATATGTATAAACGTATGTATAAATTCATGACAATTCATGAAAATACATAGAAAAACTTGATAAAACGTGTCGCAACATTCGAAATTCTTGGAAAGAGGAGGAGAATCTGCCTTCTCTCATCGATTCCAAAAGTATTATGTCACAATTTACACAGATGCAATCAGTCTTGCGATACCCGCTTGTACGAACGGCTGAAAAAATGTATTTCGCTAAAGAGAGCAGTGCGTCGATGTGAAGAAGGAATATAACATGTAAGTTTCAACGTTCTATACACAAAAGTAACGTTTTTTAACATTATGTATGTACACAGTACGGAGCATCGTGCAGTGCGTTTACTGAGCAGACGTTACGATCTGACGAATACGGGCTACAAATTTTTAGAAATTGGAATCAACGTTGGCCCACCGAGTTACGTGGAGGTCGCCCTTGGAGATCATCGCGGACACGAACTATCGCTGTCTCTCAAAACGTGGAAGAGCCTCTACGAGCAGCGAGGAAATATTTACAAACTGTTTCGAAACGAATACAAGGATAATTTTATAAGCGTTGGACCGTCAGTGTTTGCATGCTGAACGATGCTACGCTCATACGTCTCGATTCTTCATCCGTACGCATTACGATGACCGAAACGACGCAACGCCGTATGTTTGATTTTAACAGGTATATCGATGTAATGTTCGAACGATTAGCTCGACTCGTCGATACGGTAGATACCAAGTATACGCGATTCTCCAACATCGCATCTGAGAACATTATACGTGATAGCGATATCTTCAATGGACATCAACTTGTCGATTGCGAATTATTAGCTTTAGTTTTTATTAGGTGTTGGAATTAATTCGTAGCGTTTTACAAGTGATGGGAAGTACTTTCATTAATGTATTTTTTAATGCTCATGTGAAATAAATAACATTCTTTCATTAAAAAACGCTACGAATTAATTCCAACACCTAATAATAAGTACGAAAACCGATGTAATAAGATGTAAATAAAAAATTTTTGTTCGCATTATTACGTATATATTGTCTTTTATTTCCCATCCTTTGCCTCGACGCGCCAGGAAAAACTATATGAAAAAAATTGTATCATACAAAAGAAACTTGTACTCTATTGATTCTTCCATCCTTTCTTCACTCATAGCACGTTACATGCTCCGTCGCGCGTTCTATCTTTCTCTAACATGCAAGCCTTTATTACCGATGCATTTTTGGAGAGAGAACGGCAGATGACGACAAAAAAATAAGGAGCCCTATGTTTACATAAGAGCCGAAACCTTTCCCTCTTCTTCCCCACGTTAGGTATTCCCGCGCCTACGAGTACTCCTCGCATCCCGCGTTCCCCTCTAGCCCCATGGATTAGAACCCGCCTAGTATTACTACTTTAGTTTTTAGTACGTACAAAAAAATCAGTGTAATAAAGTGTGAATAAAAAAAATTCGTTCGCATCATTATATATATGTACTTTATTTTACTACCCATCCTTTGCCCTGACACGCTCGTAAAACAAAAAAAAGAAAAAACACAACATATTGCGAAAACTAAGTCATAAAAAAAATTAAGAAAAAAAAGAATCGTACTCTACTGTTACGTTCAAACCCGTGGAGATTTTAAATTTATGATCCTACTGGAGAAAAGAGGAGCGGGAATGGTGAGGGTACCTGGTAGGACACAGTCAGATTCTTGTCTCGCAGGTATCCGCGAGTACCGTGAGTCGAACGCATCTTTTTCGTGCTCGCCTTGAAATATGGGTCGACGTCCCGAAAAGACGCTATGATACCTGTTTTCTACGAGCGATGAGATCATCGATCCGAATTTCGAGTCAAGGAATCTAATCCCTTCAACTCGGGAACGGACGTGCGATCTCTGAAAAGGGCAAGATTAAATGAATACGAGAGTTTTAGGGTTTTAAAATTAAAAAAGAACGAGAAAGAGATAAAATTATTAGTAACGTTTATTGTTCCTGATCATTATCAATCGAACAGAAGATAAAAAACAAGATTATACCTTAATAAGTTTATTTATTATAAACTAATTTACATATTACAAATCGACATGATAATCTTTACTAATTAACATTTAATGATTATTTAACAATTATTTAAATTTTATGCATGTTAGTTGGGTTAAATTGCTTGAGAATGAAGATTTACAGGGCAAACAGAGTACACAGATTTTGTTCAGTCTATTTCATGGATAGTAACGAAGGAAGGAGGAAAAAAATTGAAAAAGAATTCTACCGGGATTAAATAAGGGTTGGCGGAATCCGAAATAAATACCGGAATACAGGAACAGGGACGTAATTCCATGCCGGATTTTGTCTGGATCGAAATAATGAAGCCCAATCGTAAAGACCTCCTCGGGAATAGGTGCGGTAGTCCGTGGGAATTGTCTGACGAGTGACTCAAATGAGTCACTCTCTTGGATGTAAGATTTCGGTGGTAGTGGAGAAATTTCTTCTAGGAACTCCACACTGACTGTGGAATTCATCGGAGATGGAGTTTCCTCTGGGGAAAAATAGTATGGAGATTACGAATAAATCAGGTGTTACCGGAGGGATATCAAGGAAAATTCATTCCGTTAGAGCATCCGAAAACGGGTGACAGAGATAGAAGAGGAGATGAAGGAGTTCGAGGGGGTGGTGAAGAAGTTCGAGAGGAAGGTGAAGTTCGAAAGAGAGTGATGCGAATTCCGGGCCGCTTGCAGCATACGATCAGCGCCACCGGTCGGCGGCCTGGCGCAACCGGTAGCAACACAAGCATGAACCCGTGTCCGTGTGACTTGGTTAGTTAGAAACGTACCGACTATATTCTTTTTGTAGAACTATGTTCTTATTGCTTGCCTTGTCGGCGCGCTGAGAACGAGAGAGAACCTTGCTATTTCAGTCAGGCGAGCGTCGAGCAACCGAAATATGCTTTCTCGGCCTCTCGGCTCTCGGCGTCAGGCGTGCGTCAAGAGGCATGGAGACATGGGAATGTTCTAGATAACATATAAGTTGTAATAAATTGTAATAAATTGTAATATACCCCTCTCATAAATCCAGAATATTATAAATCGTATCAAAACGCGATAATTGACGGAAGATTAATTGTTTATGATTTTCCATTCGTGTTATGTACTACGGTCATAAATTCGATCCGCAAGAAATTGGCGTGGTCGAGCGCGTAAGGTGTGAGATCGGAAATAAGTACTATAATTAGTAGTAAACATATGTATTAGGTCAAATATATTTTCACATAATATTTTCATATATTTTTGAAATTATTGTTCGTATGTGTAATTTTTAAGTAATAGTTGTAGGAAAAAACCAATTTGCTTTTCAATAAGCAAATAAAAAATTATTTTAATTACACAACATATGAAGGCTTTCAATTGTGCACTACAAAATTATATTGGTATCATCTTTATTTATATTATTAGTAATCTCGTTTTCGAAATTTTGTTCACAGAATTTTAAATGCGGATGTGATAGAAAGAAACATTTCATACAAAATATTGATCAACTCAAAGCGTATTTATCATAAACGCAACATCATTCAACATGTTTGTTTTAACAATAGAAGTCAAAACGTAGTTAAACTTAAAACAATATGATTGAAAAGGCATACACCATGAGCGCAAGATGTTAGTAGCGAAATATTTATATTTTAATAAATTACCATAGAATAAAAACAATACAATGAAATAGACCTTATCTATCAGGCCATCTTCAGTATTACAAAATTAATGCGTGTTATAACTTTCATACATGTTGAGAACACCTAATTTCGAATAAATTTTATTCACGTTATAATAATGAGATAAAATATTTTTTACGTTCAATTATAATTATATTTTCGAAGAGCTTGATGCTCAGATTATTGTTATAAATTTGTTTAATCCATAAAATCATGTCAAATACTCCAGATGCCAATTGTCGTTTTTTTGTCACAACAATTAGTCGAACTTATTGAAACACATAATTTCCAGATTCTATTAAATGTGAAATTTATTAATAATGTTAATAGCACTTCAATTGAAAAAATTAATATAACTGTATATATATATATATAAATTATGATACCCGTGTTAACAATAAGTTGAGTTGTGTAATCCAAGACTTGGAAAATTATATTGAACTGAGTCGAAAATAAAATATCTAACCCTAATCATGAAAGACGGTTTATATACAATTTTGTTTATTTATGAAGATCATTTCTGACGTTAGTCTCTTTTGAAAGAATGATTCTATATCTAATATCTGAATATTATCCCAATTAAATTGTGACAATATTCAAATTGATGTTGTGAAATCACATTGTGAGCGCTATTTAATTTTTTAATGTTAGTTTTATGTTCATTTATTCCAGTTTTAACTTTCCTTTTAGTTTGACCTACGTAAGAGAGATGTTTTTTTTATATGAATCTTTCATCGATTAAGTCGAGTGGCTCACTACTAAGATGGAGTGATATAGTTGCGGACCGATAAAATGTCGGCTTGCTGAATGACTTGTATAGTCGCGATCCGGCAAAATTTCGTGTCGGAGATGGAGCTTGATTGTCCCTTTGTTTGTGAAGGGCCTCCTTTTTATATTCGCGAGCTAGTGGTGCCGAGCGCAGGCCTCGCTTATGTTACTGATCTAATCTAGGATTAGGATTAAGGATATCGATTGTGAAATGGGATACTGGGATATGTGTCTAAGACTATTTTCATCATCGATTTACCAGATGTTCAATAGTTTAGAGCCTACACATGTGTAATTTATTACCGACTGCTGTTTCAGTTTGTAATTCCTAATCTATTTACTTCTTCTGTCCTTCGGGATAAAGTTCGTCTATTTGGCACTTGGTTCAAATTTTTAATCCAACAACTTCGTCCCGAGTGTATTATTAGTCTTAAAAAAGCGAATGTTATTCGGCTCGTTACTATTGTAACTTTTTATGGTAGAAACAGATGGTCTACCGGTGTTACTTATTAATAACTTTTATGATGATAACAAAAATTCTAATCGAAGAAAAAACTGGAGTCTGGACGTAATACTATCGTCGCGCTTTATCTTTTTCTGTGAGTCTTTGTTATCGATGCGTTGTTGGAAAGGGCGGGCAGCGGGTGACAAAACAAATATGGAACGCATAGCGAAATGTCAGCACGCGTATTATGTTTATGTAATTCATCGACCGGAGTCGATACATAAACATAGATCTCTAGTTATCATTGTTTACATAAACAGCGATGCCGGCGATCGGGGATCTTCCCCGCACTACCCTCTTCCCCCCGTGCCTATGAGTATCCCCCGTGCTCCGCTTTCCCTCGCCTACGAGTATTCCCCGCGCTCCGCTTTTCCTCACCTACGAGTATCCTCCGCGCCCCGCACTCCCCTCTAACTCCTGGGTTAGAACCGGCCCTATCTTATTACTGACTTTGTTAGATTTCGTGTAATATTCTCACGTGTTCTAGAATTCTGTAGATTTTTCGTTGTGATAGTTCTCATTATTCTCGAGGTCGAATTTTGTTTACGCATTAAATACGGTCGACTATCACTGTGATCATTGATTAGGATTAATTTCTTTAATTACTGTCTCAACTGCTCGCAGAATTACTTGCCATTTTTCATGAACTTGTACCGTCGAGAGAAATCTTTATTTAATATTGCGTGTCGAGGACGTAATTTGGAGAGGTAATATTGCCCTAATAATGCTTTGTATGCTGCGTATGATCGTTAAATTGTTAGCCAGCGTGTACGGAACATTGTAAACGGTTGAAAGAATATATCTTTGTTACTATTCTTTGTTAATTTTGGATATTTTATTGCTGCATTACCCTGTTAGTTCTCCAAAATCTTCCGTTCCCGGCTATGAACCGCCCCTCTACCATTAGGCTGAACAGTCGGCTATCAGAGTCGTCAGCGTTCGCAATTCTTTAGATACTTTCATATTTTGAGTTAAATCTTTGTTAATTTCGCGGAAAGAATGGTACGCTCACTTGTGCTTGGCGCCTAATTATCGGTATTGCGAATGAGAACAGTATGAATATCTCAAAAATATTGAAATATTTCTTGTCGAGTTATATAATTTCATTTCGAATAAATATTATTTGCAAAAACCTTAAAAAATATTAATCGCGACAAAATTGCACCACGGTCATGAATGCGGTCGCAATATATTGTATAAAGAACAGTAAAAATATGTGGTAAGTCTTCTTGCATTAACCTAATATTGTACGATATTCATTATTTTACTTTATATATATTTTTTGAATTAATTTTTGTTATGTAGCAATACGTTCCATTATTATCCGTCTTTCGCAATTCAGCAATGCGACAAATTCATTGGGACAATATGTCGGTCATCGCAGAATATGATGTAACACCGGATGCTGGCACGACATTAAGAAAAATAATCAGTTTGAACTTGGATTTAGAAAATGATGAATTGATGATGGATTTAGAAAAGTAATGTTTGCAATAATAATATTGATATTAAAAAAACACACGCATATAAAGTTTTATTATGTTCCTGGCTATATTAGGTTATCACAATTAGTAAATTACATTTTTATAATGTCATAGGGTATTAAGAATCAATTATTGTACAATTTGAAAAAAATAATTTTATTGCACTAACGATGAAGAAATATTTATTTAAAAAAAATTGACTATTGATGAAAAATTGATTATATTTTAAAATAAATTCAAATAGTCATAAAAGATTTATGAGAACTAAAATCAGGTTCTTATTATACATTTCTTTTCATACCTCAATATTTCCTCTTAATCCGATCCAATCCGCGTTCTAAGAATTACATAGTATATAAATTCACATAAGAATCGATACGAGCATTTAAGATCCAGCTAGATCGTTTAAAGCTTTGATTTCTATAGTATGTGTTATCACATATACAGTCCTATAATATATTACATTGTTTATTTACGTCGCCTAAAGAGATGTTGTTCCTTCATGCCAATTATTGCGAAGAATATTATTAAGGCTTTGATAGTCTAAAGGCTTAGGACGCTCGCACGGAATACAAGAGATCCGGGTTCGATTCCCGGCCGAGGTAATATTTTTCACAATAAGAATTAATTATTTACAGATTTTAATATGTTATTCAACATTATTAAGATCGTTTCAAAGATGCGAATAAGCATAAAAAATTTGTTAAATTGCTAGTCAATTTAACTTCGTTATATTACTGCGGTAGTTAGTGGAGTTAGCATTTCAAGATCGAAAAATTATTTCGGCGTGCGTTTCTAAGAACTACATACGTAGTATATAAATTTACATAAGAATCATATAAGCATTTAGCATAAGATCCAGCTAGATCGTTTAAGGCTTTGATTTCTATAGTTTGTAATGAATATAAGATTACATTCTAAAACGTTATATACGCAAGTTATATTAAACGGCTATAATTACATATAATTAATTCAGTTTCAAAAAATAAAGTGATAGTACGCAATTTAATGTACGAAACCTGCATAATCTCTCCATTATCGCACATGTCCATAAATATAAAATTATTGAAAACATGATAGTACAATCTGTTTAGAATTCCACAAAGACTAGCCGATTCCATTAATTATCCTATTCATGGTATATTCACAAGAATCTTCATAAGTTATAGTGTGAAATCTATAAATACATAGTAAACAATAAAAGTGTAAAAATTCTTATCAGATCTGTAGATATATAATGAAATTATCATATCAAAAAAAGATTACATAAAATATGTAAATAAAAGAATAAGTCAATAAAAAATATCTTCTATCGTTGTGAAATTGGAATGTCTAATTGCAATGTGATAGAAGTTACAAAATATATAGAAAGCTCAAACTGATTATTGTCTGAAGATTTTCTGTCGATGTTACACTTTAAAATGCTTGCCAACAAATGACTAACGAACGAAGAGACATGAAGACAAAAAGACAGAGGAAGAGAAAGATTCGGCATATTGGCGGTGAGGGAAAGGAAATTTTAAGAAAGGGAAAGTAATTGTAAAATGGGATCATAAATTTCCGGTAAGGATTCCGTATCGTTTTGTTTATTTAAACCGGTTTTTTGTCTCATAATAAAAATAAATTTCCGAAATCAATCTCTTGTTATATGATGGTTCACTATCTAAAATTTTTGCAGCTTTCCAATCAAAGTTATAGTCAAGATTAATTCTATGATTGAAGATAACGGACGGTGAACTCGTCTTTTTATTTATATATTTTGTATGTTCGTAAACTTTGGTATTCAATTGCCTTTCTAGACAGAAAAACGCTTTAAATAAACAAAACGACACGGAATCTTTACCGGATGTTTATGATCCCATTTTATAATTACTTTCCCCCTGCTAAAATTTCCTTTTCCTCACCGACAAAATGCTGAATTTTTCCTTTCCTCTAACGTTTCCTTGTTTCACGTCTTTTTGTTTGTTGGCAAGCATTTTAAAGTATAACGTCGACGAAATCTTCAGACGATGACCAGTTTGAAGTTGTCATTCTCTATGCATTCTCTAACTTCCATCAGATTGTAATTAGACATTCCTGTTTGAAAGTGATAGAAAATAATTTTTATTGACTCATTCTTTTATTTAACTTGACATATTTTTTCTTTTTTTAATATGATAATTTTATTATATATTTATAGATTTCCTGTGTGGGGTTGCTAATTTTTCATCGGGCGCCTCTCCTGGCACATTGAAAATGCTCGCCGGAAGGTACCGGGGAAATAAAATATCCGGGGTCAACCAAAACTACCAATTAAGAAAAATCGAACAATGAAAAAAACTATTTCGGAAGAAACTATCCCAGGTGGTATATTTCGGATAAGGGTAATCCATTCTCTTCGGAGGCACACTCCAAGGATTCTGGGGAGGGCGGGTCAACTATTATTTGATTATAGTTGGATACATAGAAATAATAAGTCGAATTCTAATATAGAGAAAATAGACGGCAGACGTTTGCTCCTTCACAAGCGGATTTAACTCAAGCAGTACTTCAAGAAAATTATTCAAGGTCGAATAATGAATAATTACTGTATATGAGATGGAGAACAACTGAGAGAGAATTAATTATTGACAAGTATCAATTAACTGCAAATACAACTAAAACTGATGCAAGAAAAATATATTAACTTGGAAAGAAAACTCGAGCAATCTGAGGAAGAAAGAAAAATGGAATATTTCACTGATGAGAAAGAATTAGTCAAAGAGACAGAGTGGATCATAATGAAAACACAAAACAAAAAGCGAAAAATGGATACTTCATATCACCCCCTCAAAATGATGAACAGATGACTAAAACAATAACTGAGAAAAATATACGACCTCTACCTATAATATTAGAGGGAATAAAAAATTACGAAAAACTATTAAATCTCCTGACCATTAAAAGAATTGATTTTAAATCAAAATCCTAAACGAACGTTATGAAAATTAACGTATCGAACAATGAATACTACAGAGCATTAATGAACAAAATATTCAATGATACTCTCATGCAAACAAGTAGAAGGGATCAATTAAAATAATAGTTATGAAACTGCATCATAAGCTTGTAAGCCTACGAACATAGTCAAGGACCTACTTAGCAGGAGCTACAAACTGAAATGGAAAACTAAAATGTCATTAAACATATTTATGGTAACCTTTGGACATGAGGAAGATATTAATAGAATATTCATTAATAAAGATATAATGGGAACTAAATTTAACAAAAAGAAGAGCATAAAATCACAGCACAAGATATTCTTATTGTTAACACAGGTATCATAATTTATATATATCACAATTAAATTTATTTTTTTAATAGAAGAGCTATTAACATTATTAATAAATTTCACATTTAACAGAGTCTGGAAATTATATGTTTCAATAAGTTCGAACTAACTGTTATGACAAAAAAATGACAATTGACATCTGGAGTATTTGATATGATTTTATGGACTAAAAAAAATTTGTATAACAATAACCTGAGCTTCAAGCTCTTCGAAAAAATAATTAAAAAATGTTTTATCTCATTATTACAACGTGAATAAAATTTATTTGAAATTAGGTGTTCTCAACATGTATGAAAGTTATAACACATATTAATTTTGTAATACTGAAGATGGCCTGATATAAGGCCGAAACATCTATTTTATTGTATTGTTTTTGTAGTAATCTATTAAAATATAAGTATTTCGCTACAACATCAGCGCTCGTGGTGTATGTCTTTTCAATCACATTGTAATAAGAAGCAATATTATTATTATAATTATTTAGATGTAACTATTATTAAAAACAATAACTGATTAGAATTAGATTGATACCACAAACATTCTCAGGACGGTATCTGAACTATTTATCGTCACATCCTATTTCTGATAAAAAAGGTGTCATAATAGGTATGTTGAAGCTACGTTACTCTCAGATCCAAAACTTCATTATAACAATATTAAGTTCATTATTTTGTACATTACTAAATAATGACTATCCGGCGAAATTTGTTTTTGACATGCTCAATAGTCTAAAATATTGGTTCAACAAAACATTTTTTAGTAATAATGTTTCAAATGACGATACGATTAGTGATCTTCGTTTTTGTTACCATATATTGATTCTACGTCAGAGAAATTTTCGTCAATTTGTAAAGACATCCATATAAAATTAGCGTTTTTCAGCAATAACAAATTAAATAGATTCAAAAAAATACAAAAGGACGTTTTTCCAAAATTTAACAATAAAAATCTATAAGATTTGTTGTAAAGATTGCGATGCATCGTATGTGGGACAAACATGCAGGAAACTTTCCAGTAGAATATCTGAACATTGTAAACATATAAATTGGAATACTGACACTCACTCCATAATTACTGAACATCGTATTAAATTTTCACATGACTTCGATTAAGAGAACGTCCAAATTTTAGACAAGGAGAAATTTTTGAACTAAAAATTGATTTCGGAAATGGCATTCATACATATGCAAAAGAAAGGCCTTAATTTACGTTCGGATACAGAAGGTCTGCATTATACCTATGCACCGATGCTTGAAAATCTCTTCTGATTGATGTTAGAAACTTTTTTAGATTTATAGTTCATTAATTTATCTTGACAAAGTTTTATTGGTTGGACGAAAATGTAACAATTTTAACGAGATATGTTTTATATTGAATTTTTTTTTTTTTTCATTTTATTATGTAATTTTTTGTTATAATTTTAATAATTTTGATAGTTTTTAATTCTTATACAATAATTTATTGCGGTTTTTATCGGTTTGACTTAACAACTATATATTGGGAGTACAAATTAGTTCGGTCCATTTTCCAAAAGATGGCTCCGAACACTGTTGTGAATGGTTCATAGTGACAGCTGATTTTGGCGTTTTCAGAGAGGTTAGACATCTGCTAATAATATTCAGTTTATATCGCTTTAAGTTTCATACAAAAACTTTGATTTACTGTTTTTGAAATATCGAATTTTGTATTAACCAAGCAGCATTTGCGGGAGGTTCTAATTTTCTGCTTTAATTGGAAGAAAAGTGCGCTAAAGCCCATCGAATGCTTGTCGAAGTTTATGGTAACACTGCTCCAACTGATAAATCATGTAGGGAATGGTTTCGACGTTTCAAGGATGGAGATTTCAGAGTTGAAGAGCCTCGCTCTGGACAGCGAAAAAAATTCGAAGACAAAGAATTAGAGGTATTACTCGAAGAAGATCAGAGTCAAACGCAAGAGGAGCTTGCAGAATCATTGGGAGCAACTCAACAAGCCGTTTCTGCACTATTGAGAGCCATGGGAATAATTCAAAAACAAGGAAATTGGGTGCCTGATGAACTGAAACCGAAAGAAGTTGAAAGGCGATTTTTCACTTGCGAACAACTGATTCAAAGGCAACAAAGAAAAGGTTTTTTGCATCGGATTGTGACTGAAGGTGAGAAGTGGATATTCTACGACAACCTCAAGAAGAAAAAATACTACGCTAAACCCGGTCAATCATTGCCATCGACCTCAACATCAACACCAAAGCCGAACATTCATGGTTCGAAGATCATGCTCTGTATCTGGTGGGACCAAAAGGGTGTTGTTTACTAAGAGCTGCTGGCGATTCCATTACGGACGATCGGTATCAGCTACAATTGATTCGTTTGAGCCGTGCATTGCGAGAAAAACAGCCGGAATACGAGCAAAGACATGATAAAGTTATTTTTCTTCATGACAACGCTCGGCCTCATGTCGCAAAAGTCGTAAAAAATATTTGGAAACGCTCAAATGGGATGTTTTACTGCACCCGCTGTATTCTCCAGACATTAGAAGGAGCAATGTCTGATTACTGGTTGTTCCGAAGGATGCAGCACTATTTGGCAAGTCACCACTTCTCCAAAATTGGATCGCCTCCAAAGACGAATCATTTTTTCGAGAATTGGAATTCGAAAATTGCCTGAGAGATGGGAAAAAGTAGTAGCCAGCGATTGACAATACTTTAATTAATTTGTTCATTCATTTTGTTTTGAAATAAATGCATTTTTGAACACAAAAAAATGGACCGAACTAATTTGTACTCCCAATACTACAACTGTATACTAACAACTATATTGAGGACAATTCAATAAGTTTTTAGAAAAACATAGTAAAACACATTTTTTTTTAATCGATTCATTTTTATTTCTCAACATAGTCTCCTTGCAGCTCGATACACTTGATCCAACGATTCGCCAACTTTTTCAAGCCGTCCGAATAATATGATTTGTCCAATCCTTCAAAATAAGCTTCTGTTTCGGCGATGAGCTGCTCTCTGGTGGTGAATCTCTTTCCTCCGAACCATTTCTTCAGGTTTGGAAACAGAAAATAGTCGCAGGGAGCTAAATCTGGCGAATATGCTGGATGGGAAAGCAATTCGTAACGAAATTTGTTGAATTTGGTCATCGGTGCCAGACACGTGTGAACCCGTGTATTATTTTGATGGAAGAGCACTTTCTTCTTCGCCAAATGGGGATGTTTTTTCTTTAAAATGTTGTTGAAATGGTCCAATAAGGCCGCATAGTAATCGCCATTGATCGTATGCTTCGACGGAAGGTAATCGATATGAATTATGCATGAATTATGTGCATCCCAAAAAACTGTGGCCATCACCTTTCCGGCCGACTTCGAAGTTCACTCAGTAAAGTCCATTGTTTTGACTGTTCCTTCGTCTCGGGTGAAGTAATGGATCCATGTTTCGTCCACAGTAATGAATCGACGCAGAAATTCATCTAGATTACGTTGAAACATCTTCAAATATTGTTTTGAAATCATCACTCAGTCGCGCTTATGGTCCACAGTGAGCAAACGCGGCACCCATCTTGCCGATAGCTTTTTCATATCCAATTGTTCGTGCAAAATTGCCATGTGATATGCCTGTAGCCTCAACAAGCTCGCGCATTCTCACTCGTCGATCAGTCAAAATAATATCGTGGACTTTATCGATGATTTCTGGTGTAGCAGCCTCAATTGAATGTCCCGAACGAAGTACATCACATGTACGACCACGTTTAAATTCATTCACCTAATTATATACAATCGCAAACTGCAGATGTGCTATGAACATTATCCAATTCGACTTTGATTTTTTTCGACGTTAAACCTTTCATATGTTTGATCACTGCACGAAAACTCGTTTTTTTCCATTTTGCAAAAAATACAAAGGTTGTTCGTCTACAGAAATGAATCCCGCTCAAAATTTGATAGTAATCGGCTGAAAGATGTTATTTTTCAAAAAGTCATGTGACATGACTGCGAGTGTTCTCTGACAGATTTTCTAAGAACTTATTGACTTGTCCTCGTACATGTGTTTTGTTCGTCATATTTGCAAATTTGCCTTAATGTTTACTGTAATGTGTCCTCTTATTTTGAGAATAGTTCATATCTGAGTGATACGTCGTCGTACACGAATATGTGTTCTAAATACGTGTGTGATCTTTATATTTGATTTTAATAATTCTACTTTTTAAGTTTTAATATGTTCAACAAAGCTTCAGTGCAATGCTTTATGTTTCGTGATGGTAAGTCATTTGAATTGTTTACGCATATTAATAAGATTTGTTTTTATTGAAAAATGTCAAATTAACAACGCTCTTTGTCAATTTGCAAGTGACTTAGGCATTATGGACATGTGAGCTAATTATACTTGTATCATTCTTGCTGAGAAAGAAAGAGAATCGAAACGTTCAAAATAAAGAAGACATCAATCCAATATTTGAGTATATTGATTGTTCACTAAATAATTGCGCCATTTATCGTTGCTGACTCTCAGCCTATTATATTTAACAACCAGAAGTTTGCAAGTAATCATGAAAATTGACTTCACTAACATGTGAATTCAGAGGTAACTTAACTCCTCGATAACTCACAAGTACGAAGGCTCAAAAGGACGAAATTCTTTAAGTTGATGTAAATAGAACAGCGTGAAAGCAGGAACATTGTTAATGCTAATATTATACTGTTGTTCGTTGTTGAGGCCGAACGTGTTTTCGAGTCGTTCTCCGATGTCTCTGCTCTGTTATGCCTGTCTTGAATTTTCTTTTCGATGAGTCTTTGCGGCTGCTCGCAGCTGTGACTAAGTGACTGTCTCGATTTTTTCTTGCGCCGAGTGTGCATTGGGTGCTATGATTGTGCACTGCTTTGTGATGACATTAACTTTTTTTAGAATGGACTATGAGAAGGAGAGAGCTTTTCTTTGCTTTGTTTCTCGTATTTACGCATATCATAAGTTTCGACTGATTGATGAGCTGTATCTACATCGGACCAATTTGGTGAACTTTCCATATTATAATACTTAGAAGTTTCTGGAACTTAACAGTCGTTTCACGCCGTCTTTACTTAAGTTTTGTTCACTTCTATGGCTTATTTATCTTATAATAAGCACCAAAATACATGCCGCTTTTATAAATTTCACATATTTACATGTACTCTATTTGTTTACTTATTTTTTCTTTTTTTTTATAAGCTATTTCTTTTGAGATATGGGTTTGCCCTATGCTTCATGTAAACGTTATATACCGGCCTCACATATCTGCACCTTCTGCGGAATTGACAACTTACATTTAGATGCCTCAAATATTAAAGCTACTATATCCAAGTCACGCACAATGGAACATGATGTTCTTACCGCTGTACCTGCAGTACAGTCCTCCTCAGCTATACAGCAGTAGATAGTGCTGATTGTGCGATGGATCAACCGTCTGTTTCTGTCTCCCTATCTGGACTCAATGATAGATCCTTTCCTGCACATCCTTAACCACTGTCTATCTGAGAATGTGTTTCCTACATTATGAAAACTCTTTGTTGTCTTTCCTTTTCCAAAACTCGAAGCTCTGATTCATTCTCTTCTCTCCGACCAATCTCCTTCTACCCTTCCTCTCCAAAGTCCTTGAATACATTTGCTTTCAACAGCTAAACGCTTTTTTCAATAAAATCAATATTATTCCAAATTTCAATCCGGCTTTCGACGAATGCATAGCACCACTACGACTACTATTGCACTTATCCAATACTGTTTTAACCTTTGGCTGGCACCACGGGATCTGAGACGCCCCAGCATATTTCTCTAAATTAAGGCTCCTTATTATTAGAAAATGGGACTTGTAGTGCCACTTGTTTATAGTTCGAGAGTTGCTCTTCCCTCTTGAGTAGAAATAGAATAAGCCTAAATTCGTCAGTATAGCAGCAGCAATCAAGCAAAGTAGTCGTGGGACGCCTGATACCTCACAGTGCCAGCTGTGATTTAAATAATGATTTAAAAAATGATTTAATATTTTTTCCGAATTTTGTTTTCGTTGTTTTTCGTCATCATCTAATGCAATCATCTATGCATTTTGTGCGAAAAGATGACAGGAAAACTAACTTCGCATGTTTATTCTGTAAAAGACCGCTTTGCGATAACCATCGTATCTTCTTTTGTAATAATTGCGCAGACATATAAATTACTATAATTACTTTATGTGTTTTATATGATTGTATTAATCTTTTCGAACATTATTCATGTATTTTTTATACATTAGTTGAGTAAAATTTATTAATATATTATAAATAAATAAATACATTGCGAAAAAATTAGTACTACTTTTTAAATCAAAATTCGTTACTTCATTTCTCAACATAAATACCTTTTTTGAAACGGACTCTCTCGAATTGTTTTTTTTCTTAATATGTTATATCTTGAGAGTATCAGATTAAATTTTTAGCTCTTAATATTAAAAATTCAAAATGTAAATTTTTTTATAAAAAGTATCATTTTTCTGTTTTTTTTACATTTTATTTTTTTTACACTTAAAATTAAATGTTACTAAAATAACCTTTGGCACTTGTTAAAATAACATTTCAAGAATATCCTTTTATTTTTTTCAAGTCAAAATATTAAATAGTCTACTCGCAGTTAGCGATTTTATGATTGGAGTATCAGACGCCAGCTATGCGATTCTAGAGAATAGCGCCAGCCAAAGTTTAAGTAATATTGATAACAACTTGCTGTCGGTTCTGGTGGCTTTGGATTTTTTGAAGGAATTCGATACGGTTAATCATGAGTTGTTGTTGGCAAAGTTCCATTTTTATGTCCTATCTCCCACAGCGTTATCCTTCCTGCGCATCCATATCCACAAACCGCTTCCAATGTATGTTCGTTCACAATCCTCTTCTCATGTTCTCCTCTCTACATCGAGTGTTCTCTGATGTTCCTCAGGACTCTATACTCTCACCACTCCTTTTTATTCTTTTTATAGCGGACGCAGCATCGTTGCCATTAATATCTCGTCTTTATATATATATATATATATATATATACTGATGATATACTTCTCGTAAATTCTTTTAAACATAATGAGGCACTTTCTATATCATCTCTTGTAAACAGCGACCTTCAATAAATTCTATATCTAATTGGTCTGCCTTCACCTAAACTCTTCCAAATCTTTTTATATGATGATCGGCTTCCCATCCTTCTTGTCTCGTATGTCTGCTCTGAATATTCACCTTAATTCCATGCCTGTCGCGTTTCCTTCATCGATGCGTGTCCTTAGTCTACATGTTGATCCATTCTGGTCTTTTGATCATCACGTTACAATAAAATACAAGACTGCATATACTCGTTTCCGTAAACTATATCCACTGCATTCTTTCCATTTCTCAAAAACTCCTTGCCATTCAACTACTTATCCTCTCTTTGTTTACGCCGAAACTGTCTACATTTCTATTTTAAACAAGCGGCTGTTTTGCAGAATACCATGCGTTCAAAATTCCTGTCTGCGTTTTGTCTACGATGTGCGTAGGTCTGATCACATAACTTTGCTCTTTCAACTCTATGGCTGGTTGAACATCTATCAATGATTCACTCTGCATCTCTGTTGCATGGTCTTTAATGTCTTGCTCTCAAACAATTCATCCTACCTTCGCGACTGTCTTCATTTCACATAACCTCCACCTGTGTTACATGCTCCCAAACATTACTCTCTTATCCTCTGCATCGTACTCCAAGTTCCAAGCTGCGTTCTCTTATATTGCTAGAAAACATTTCAACTCTTTACTCCTCAATATCCATTCTGCTACTTCCTTTCTTATTTAGGACTGCTGTCTTTCGGCGCATTTGCGGTAAACCGATAAAGTGTTCGCAAGCTTTGCGTAAACCTTTGTGTAAATCTATTTCTTCTACCTTAATTGTATTATTAATGAGCTGTGAATATTTTACGCTTATTACTATCTACTACTGTGGGCAAAAAGTATCGATAATTTCAAATTTAAATTTCCCGGGGTTTCCGATAGGGACAACCGAATTTATTTTGAAGTTGGCAATTCTGTCAGTGACAGCTGCGTCAAGGTACACGTCAAAATAGTCATTAGTGTTTGAGATAAGCGTCTGTTTGTAAGCACGTAAAAAGTGATTTGTCGTTTTTTGAAATGTCTGAAATTATGGAACAACAAAGTGCGATAAAATTTTGTGTCCGGAATGGAATTTCTGCAGCCGAAACGTTGAGAATGTGTCAGAAGGCGTACGGTGATGGCGCTTTGTCACAAGCAAGAGTTTTTGCATGGCACAGAATGTTTAAAGAGGGCCGAGAGAGCGTTCAAGACGAGCCACGTGCCGGACGGCCATCCACATCAACTGATGTGATTCACATCCAAAAAATCCGAGATTTGGTGCTCGAAAATCGTCAACAGCCAATACTATTTGGGTGTTATGCGTCGTTTGCGTGATGCCGTGCGCCGAAAAAGACCAGAATTGTGGGCCGACAACTCTTGGCTCCTTCACCACGATAATGCGCCGTCGCACACATCACTCGTAGTTCGTGACCATTTCGCCAAAAACTCAACTCATATCATTCCACAACCACCGTATTCGCCTGACTTAGCACCATCTGACTTCTGGCTGTTCTCAAAACTCAAAAGGCCACTCCGTGGACACCGTTTCGAGACGATTGAAGAGATAAAAGAAAAAACGACGAGTGAGCTGCGGGCCATACCTACAGACGACTATGCGGCATGTTTCGAAAATTGGAAAAAGCGTTGGCACAGTTGCATTGCAACCGGGGGGGACTACTTTGAGGGGGATGATACGAATGTGGATGAATAAATAAAGAATTTTTGAAAAACAAACAAATTATCGATACTTTTTGCCCACAGTAGTATTACGCTTATTGCTTTACATATTTCACCTCCGAATGTAATTCTGAGTTCATCTCACTCTTCTTCGCTATACTTTTACTTGTAACTCGTCATCTCAATTTAATTCTCTGTTACCATGCATTTTTTAGTTCTTATTCTCTTCTAAGCTATGTTCCGGACCTAGGTTTTTGTAGGCAGTAATTATGCTGATACCTCGTCTTTTGATGATGTTTTACTAATTAGTATCATTTGTTTTGCAATAGTTTTGCACATCAATAAAGTTATTATTATTATAATATTATTATTATTATTAATACTAAAGTATAATTAATTAATGTAATTAAATTATTAAAATCTAAAAGGATGCTAGTGGGTAGACTTTAGCTTAAGTCTTAACCTTAATAATCTTAAGTTAAAATTAAAGTGCTAATTTCTTACTGACCAGATTGTAATCATAGATTGGAGCCTAAATGACTCCAATATTAATACAAAAAAATATTTATAGATCTCATAAGAATTTTTACACCTTTATTGTTGTACTATGTACTTATAGATTTCATACTAATGTATAATTTGTGAAGATTCTTGTGAATATACATGAATAGGATGACTAATGCAATAGGCTAGTCTTTGTGGAATTCTAAGCATATTGTACTACCTTGCTTTCACTGTACTAATGTATCTTACACCTATGGACGATAATAGAGTGTGCGATAATAGAGAGATTATGCAGGTTTCGTACATCAAATTGCGTATTATCACTTTATTCTTTGAAACTGAATTAATTATATATAATTATAGCTGTTTAGTATAACTTGCGTATATAATATTTTAGGATGTAATATTTTAGGATGTCTTATATTTATTGTAACAACATTGATGATTAATGATCGAATGTTCTGGTCGAAACATATGTTTTATTTGATTTGATATTATTTGAAATATTATGTTATAGCAACTATAATCTAGCTATTGCTCATATATTGCCTTGTGTCACATTTATATTATTTAATTACAAGCGAGCTTTAGATATTTGGCTTTATTATTTTATTGCAATTGAATTAAATTGATTCCTAATTTAAATAAAGCGATCTTTGTGTCTTATGTAAAAAATTATCAGCTTTCTATAAAAAATATTTATTTTAATGTAAATGCCTAGAATCATAAAGAAAAACGCGTTAATTAAAAAATTTATGATTTTCACTGCTTTTATAAAATTTAATCAGTCGAGGCTATTTTTATTAAAGAATAGAAAATTTTTTACACAAGAAATTGCTTCGTTAAAATTTTTTTTATATTTACTATGGGAAAAAAACTGATAGAATTGATATTTTCTAAATGTTGAGGAATTGTAATTAGTACGGCTAAATCACTCTAAAGAAAAACAAAAAATTTGGGTGTAGTTTTGTTAGTAGTTTTGTTAGTAGTGCAAATTTTTTCCGAATATCTCCGGTTCTGGTTGCCTAATCGGGCAATCCAAATATGTTTTGGAAAGGTGACAGTTCGCTCTTTTTATCTGTCAAATTTGGTTTCATTGGCATTAGTTTTGTTTATGCCTGTGAACATGTCGGAGAATAAGGTGCATTTTCGGCATATTTTACTTTATTACTTCAAGAAAGGCAAGCGAGCTGCGGAGGCCCACCGAAAGATATGCGGCGTATACAGGGACGATGCCTTAACAGAACGTGCCGCTCAGAAATGGTTTGCCAAATTTCGTTCCGGAAATACGAGTCTTCAAGATGGACCCCGCAGCAATCGGCCCATCGAGGATGATTTGAATGATATCAAGGTACTGGTTGAGCAAGACCGGACGCTAAAGGTGCGAGAGATTGCGGAAACACGTAAATAGGTTATGGAACCGTCCAAAGGCATTTGCAACAGCTTGGCTACGTGGCCCGCCTCGATGTTTGGGGGCCGCACAAGCTGACCGAGGAGAACCTGGCCAACCGCATGTCCATCTGCAATTCACTTCTGAAGCGACACGAAAGCGACCCGTTTCTCAAACGAATAGTGATTGGCGACGAAAAGTGGATCATCTACGACAACATAGTGCGCAAGAGATCACTGGCGAGCCGCCGAATGCCATCCCGAAGACCGGCCTGCATTCGAAGAAGATTTTGCTATCCATATGGTGGGATCATCGTGGTGTGTTGTTTTACGAGCAGCTTCCTCAGGGAAAAACGATCGATTCGAAAATCTATTGCACGCAGCTAACGAAATTGAATCAAGCATTGCGACAGAAACGTCCAGAACTGGTCAATTGCAAAGGTGTCATATTCCACTATAACAACGCCAGACCCCACCGCAATCACTCAGCAAAAATTAGTGCAACTTGGCTGGGATGTTTTGCCCCACTCACCAGACCTTGCGCCATCCGACTACCACTTGTTCCGGTCCCTGCAAAACTCCCTCAACGGGAAATCGTTCGCTGATTAGACAGCTGTGAAAACGTATCTCGACCGGTTTTTCGCCTCTAAGCCCCAGACCTTCTATGAGAGCAGAATAATGAAATTGTTGGAAAGATGGCAAGAGATCATCAACAAAAACGAAAAATAAATCATTGATTAAAATTCATCCTTTGTATGGAAAAAACTTGTTTCATTTTAGCCTTCAAAAACCGAACGAATATATGGATCCACCCAATATGTTGGGTCATCTAAAAAATATCCGCGGTTTTTTGTTCAATTTTTGAATGAAATTTTACTTTATTGAAAATCAATTTTAATCAAGTATATATTGGTCATCATTATCTATAACCTTTTGCCATTTTTCGGGTAATTTCATCCGTGTAGAACTTTTATGGTTTATCGGCGAAAAACTTTTTCAAGTGATTTTCGGCAGCTCTTTTGTCGGCCAATGTTTTTCCATCAAGAGAGTTCTGCAGAGATCGAAACAAATGATAGTCAGATGGTGCAAGGTCTGGGCTATACGGTGGATGCATCAAAACTTCCCAACCAAGCTCCCTCAATTTTTGGCGCGTCATCAAAGATGTGTGTGGTCTGGTGTTGTCATGATGGAAGATAACACCTTTTCTGTTAATTAATTCTGGTCGTTTTTTCTTAATCGTTTCCTGTAATCTATCCAGTTGTGAACAGTAGAGCTCTGAATTAATCGTTAGGCCATGTGGTAACACCTCATGATGGACGACTCCCTTCCAATCCCACCATACACACAGCATCACTTTATTTGCCATCAATCCAGGTTTTGAAGTCGTTTGTGATGGTTCGCCGCGCTTATTCCATGATTTTTTACGAACAATATTCTTGTATTTCATCCATTTTTCATCGCCTATGATGATTTGCTTCAGAAATGGGTTGATTTCGTTGCGTTTTAGTAGTGTTTCGCTGATGGAAATTCGATCAATCAAAT
>NW_011626928.1:421773-434130 GCF_000204515.1 Acromyrmex echinatior
TAAACGTAGAAAATCATGGGTTGATCCTGGGTCAACCTTCGACATCGACGCCAAAGCCCAATATCCACGCCAAGAAGGTTTTGCTCTGTATCTGGTGGGATTGGAAGGGTGTGTTGTACTACGAGTTGTTACAACCGGGTAAAACAGTCACGGCAGACCGCTACCAACAACAATTGATCAATTTGAGCGATGCATTAGAAGAAAAGAGGCCATTTACTGGCCAAGGACGTCGTAAAGTGATCTTGCTTCATGACAATGCTCGACCTCATGTTGCGAAAGCGGCTCAGGACCATATCTTTGCGTTAGGCTGGGAATTTCTTCCGCACGCGGCGTATAGCCCAGACATGGCGCCTTCCGATTACTACCTATTCCGGTCGCTGCAGCATCATTTGGCTGATACACATTTCGTGAGATTAGAAGAGATACGAAAATGCATTGATGACTTTATCGCTTCGAAGCCGGTGAGTTTCTATCGTCAAGGAATTCGCAAGCTCCCCGAAATATGGCAAAAGGTCGTTGATGTAAACGGAGAATATTTCGCTGATTAATATTTTTTCGTTTGTTTATGAATAAAGATTGAATTTTACAAAAAAAAGCTCAGAACTTTTTTGTATACCTAATATATATATATATAGGGTACGTCACGGAAATCCGGACAAATTTAAATTTTCTGTTATATTGTGCCTCCGCTAGAGGTTGTTTCTTTCTCGTCCGAGAAAGCTTGATGCTTTTAATAAACAGTCATATTATAAAATGGCATATTATAAAACAGTCATATTATAAAATGGCAGCAATGTTGAAACCAAGTGCGGAATATAATCGAAAAGCCACAATCATCAAAAACTGCGCTGGGCGCTCAGCAACGGAAATAATTCGGTTCTTTGGATATTCGAGATCAACTGTTTATGATGTTGTGGTAAAATATACGGCTTTAGAACAGTCCAACGAAGATTCCAATATGTCAGCAAGGAAGAGTCACTCAAAAGAACGCATCGCGAGGACCCCCGCAATCGTTAAAAGGGTTCAAGCGCTGATTTCGGATAACCCAGGGCAATCGTTGCGAAAATTAACCTCGATTGTTGGTGTAAGCGAGCTACAATATGTCGAATTGCTGAAGAGGACCTTCGATATAAATAGTATACATTAAAGATACGATAGATGCTCTCTAAGGCTCCCAGGACAAACCGAGTTGCTCGCCTCAACTCCCATTCTGCCCTCCCAACAGCCCAGATTTAAATCTCTTGGACTACTACATATAGAACGTAGTTGAAAGGGTCATAAAACAAGTCTCGACATCCCAATATGACGTCATTAAGGACCGCTATTGAGGCAGCATTCGTCGACATGGACAGTGTTACATTACAGCGTGCGTGCAGATCGAGAATAGACGCCGTCATTCAAGCTAATGGAGGATATTTCGAATAATTGTACTCTAGAGGGATCCCCCAAGTGCCATAAAAGGATTTTTTGTAATATTTAATTTTTCATTAAAAACATTTTGTTTAAAGAAATTGTTCGATTTGTCCGGATTTTGATGACGCATCTTGTACATACATATATATGCGTGTATGTATATATATACGTATGTTTGTTTATTTATTTATTTATTTATTCATTTATTTGTTTATCTATTCATTCATTCATTTATTTATTCATTTATTTATTTATTTATTTATTTATTTATTTATTTATTTATTTAACTACTGGTAAGGATAGCGGAAATAAATACATGTGATATAACATACGTTTTATTAAAAATCTTATAATTCTTCCTGGCGTTGCGACCACCAGTTAAATATATTTTAAATATATTTTGCAAAGCACAATTCTTTCACATATTTTTTACATAATATAGTATTACAATTAGCCATATTAGTTAAAGATTCCATGTCTTCATAAACTGCATCCAAGGTCTTGTACATGCGTTCTCGTTGATCGTCCAGAAGCAAGTTCCACAGCCACATTTGTTTCTTGCATCCCTTGACGTACATGATAGCGTCATTTTCAAATATAGCTGCCGTGATCAGGTGTTTCGCCTTGCTACATCCCGTCCTCCTATCGTAATCCATGATGATGAGCACTCCATTATGCGATAAACAGCGTTACGTCATACATTATCCTGCAGAAGAGGTCTCATCACGGTCTCCGTATCACGAAGGTTCATTGTATACTACAATTCGCGCAATTTCCATGGCTACGCGATTATATAGAACTAAACACAAAATTTAGAATTTTGGTCAAAAATGATTTCGAAAAAAATTTATACGAACTTATAATGCGGTATTTGGCAAAACCATGGAGAACGAACGCGATCATGTCGACATAAAATTATTAACACAATGGGAAGGCAGATACGGTGCTGAGGCAATGATCGCGAAACCAAATTTCCACAGTCGTAGTGTCTTTTCGGAGAATCTGGTCGCGATAGAACTGCGTAAGCTTGAAGAGAAGTTTGACAAACCGGTATACGTGAGTATGTGCATCCTCGATATATATAAGACGTGTTTGTACGAATTTCACCACGAGTACATGGCATCGCTGTTTTGCGAAAAATGCAAAATTATGTATACCGATAATCTCATATACCATATATTAGGTGTACAACTTAGCTTCCGCCGTTTTTCTATAGATAAATTTAGCAGTAAGTGGTGGTCGAAATAAATAGATCATAGATGTCATACAATAAACTTGGGCATCTGTCAACATAAGATATAATAACCCATAGAAACGTTAATCGATTTGTGTCTGGCATCATAAAGTTATTCTTGATTGAAAATGTCAGTTTACGAGCCAAATTCTCGTCATTTGCGGGAGGTTTTAATTTTCTACTTCAATATGAAGAAATCTACGGCTGAGGCTCATCGAATGCTATCAAATACTTATGGTGAGGCCGCTTATGTTTAAGTGAAAGAACGTGTCGTGAGTGGTTCCAACGCTTCAAGAACGATGATTTTGAAGTCGAAGACCGGCATAGCGGTGGAAGAGAGAAGGTTTTCGAAGATGCAGAATTGGAGGCGTTACTTGATCAAGACTTGTGTCAAAATCAAGAAGAATTGGCACGATCATTGGGAGTGATTCAACAAGCCATTTCAAAATGCCTCAAAATCATGGGAATGATTCAGAAGCAAAGAAATTGGGTGCCGTACGATTTAAAGCCGAGATGTTGAACAGCGTTTGTTTGCTTGTGAACAGCTGCTTGAAAGGCAAAGACGGAAGGAATTGCATCGCATTGTGATTGGGGACGAAAAATGGGTTCATTACGATAATCCCAAGCGCAGAAAATCATGGGGAGTTCTCGGCTATGCTTCCACGTCGACGGCCAAACCGAATATTCACAGCTCCAAGGTCATGCTCTGTATTTGGTGGGACCAGCTCGGCGTAGTATTATGAGCTGTTAAAACCGATTAAAACATTCACAGGCGATCAGAATCGAACGCAATTGATGCGTTTGAGCCGAGCATTGAAAGACAAATGGCCGCAATACAACGAGAGACACGATAAAGTGATTTTGTAGCCTAACAATGCTTGACCCCATGTTGCGAAAGTGATCAAGACACACTTGGAAACGTTGAAATGGGAAATCTTACCCACCCGCCGTATTCTCCAGACGTTGCTCCCTCTGACTATCACTTGTTTCGATCAATGGCACACGGCCTGGCTGACCAGCACTTCCGATCTTATGAAGAAGTAAAAAATTGGATCGATTCGTGGATCGCCTCAAAAGATGACGAGTTTTTTCGACGCGGGATTTGTACTCTGCCCGAAATATGGGCAAAGTAGTGGCCAGCGATGGACAATACATTGAATCATAAATGTATAACCAGTTTTTTACAATAAAGCCTCGAATTTCGGAAAAAAAACAGCGGAAGCAAAGTTGTACACCTAATATATAGATAAAAATTAAGATAAATATATACATATACATATACACAGTGCGACAAATATATTCCCGGACATGAACCACATCTCAGCAACCAGTGGCGACATCTGTGCGTTCAAACATGCATTTTAAAGGTTGAACATTTTGCTATCATCTCTCAAAGTTTCATTCATTTTGGTTGACATATAATGAAGATATGACAGTTCATGTTAAACAAGATTTTGGTCGAGGTAGAAATTTTAATATGGAACAAAGAGCAGTGATTAAATTTAACGCAAAACTTGGTAAAAGTGCATCAGAAACATTCCGATCGATGCAACAAGTTACGGCAGTCAATGTCTAGGTCGTACAGCTGTTTTTAAGTGGCATAAGCGTTTTTTAGAAGGCAGAGAGACCCTTGAAGATGACAAAAAATCAGGACGGCCAATTTTGGTTCGAACACTCGAAATGATCGAAAAAGTACGTGATTTTGTTGCAAACGATCGCAATGCATCACTAAAAATGATGGAGGAGGCTTTAAATATCAGTAGAGAAACGATTCGAACCATATTACATGAAGATTTGGAAAACGAAGGTTTGTGCGAAGTTTGTTCCACACACATTAAGAAGCGATCAAAAATCAGCGAGAATCAATTATTCCAGAGACATCGTTGCAGCCGCAGAAAATAATCCAAACTTCCTAAAATCAATTGTTACGGGTGATGAAACATGGTGCTTTCAATATGATCCAGAAACTAAGCGTCAAAGTGCGGAATGGAAGTCAAAAAATTCACCACAAGCAAAAAAAGTACGAAAAGTTCCATCAAAAATCAAGACAATGCTCATCTCATTCTTTAGCAAAGGTATTATCCACAAGAGTTTGTTCCAACTGGCCAAACAATTACTTGTGCATATTATCTCGAAGTTTTAAAGCGATTGATGGGCAGAATTCATCGTATTCGCCCCGAATATCGTGATCCAGAAGATTGGTCTTTGTTGTATGATAATGCACCGAGTCACACTTCATTGATTGTCCGTCAATGTTTGGCTCGAAATCGTCTCTGTATTAAACCATCCACCGTATTCACCTGATTTGGCCCCCTGCGACTTCTCATTATTCCCAAAATTGAAATTAAAATTGAAAGGACGCTTTTTTGATGACATTCCGACCATCCAATCAGCTTCTACATAGGCACTAGAGGCAATTTCGTAAACTGAATTAGAACATGCATTTGAATCACTATTTAATCGCTGTAACAAGTGTATTGAAGCCAGAGAAGAATATTTTGAATAATAAAACCAAAAAATATGCATATTGTTGTTTCAATTATGATTTTCAGGCAGTGCCCGGGAACATATTTGTCGCACTGTGTAGATATATTAACCTATCTTAATATTCATTCACTTTTTCCTATCTCTCTTTCAAACCTCAACGGCATTATGTTACATCGCTCGTATCATAATGTTACTCCGATAGATTTAAGATCTTTAAGTCTAATCAATTGTGGAAATGATCTGTGTATCAGAAATGATTAGGAAGCTGTAAAGGAAACACGATAAGTGTAAATAGTAAGTATGGCATAAATAAATGTCTAAAATGAAAATATCTCTGTGTCTGTAATCAGTCGTTCCTTCTTTGCGGCATCGTATTACGCGCGCATCATACGCAATACCATCGCGCGCAATATCGTCGCGCTCTCTAAAATAATAATATATTATATTTCGGCAGAATAAAAAATATTTCTGCATAAATAATTGCATGTGATAAACACCGAAAGAAAGATTACGTAAGAAGAAGATGGCGACACTTCAGAGATGGTAAGTATACATGGTAGATATAGCACGCGGTGGGGATCGCGTCTGGTGATGAAGGGGATAGCCCCTCGCCTAGTGACGTTGTCTTCTGTGACGTCATCTCCCTTCCCTTCCCCATGTGACGTCATCCCTCGCCTAGTGACGTCACTCCTTCCCCTCCCCGCGGCCTGTGGCACGAGTGCCCCCTTGCCCCTCACTTCCTCTCTCTTGAAGCTCCTGAATTAGAACCCGCCTTGTTTGCCTACTTCAACATATTGCTAGTACGCATTAATTTTAAATGATTTTCAAGAGATAGCATAATTATCGCATTGGACCGTATCGTTGCTACCTTCATGTTCAAAGCACATTTTTATGCTTCGCCATTTTCTTCTTACTTAATCTTCCCTTCAGCGTTTAATACGGTTATTCATATTTTTTATTCTATCAAATTATATTATTATTTTAGAAAGCACGATGGTACCGTTGAGTGCGATGATGCGAGCGTAACGCGATACCGTGAAGAAGGACCGATGGAAGAAAGTGCTAGTTAAGTTAATCTAGTTAATTATATATGTGTGTGTGTGTGTGTGTATGTGTGTGTGTGTATTTATTTATTTATTTTTGCATATATATTTTTATCTCGTCTACGCGTGATATAGATTACTAAAGCCATCTATTGGAAAAATAATGGATTTCTTTTGCTACACCTAATATATTTAATTTTAATATCTCCTCCCCTCCAATGAATGTCGTCGTCCTCTCAAATTGTATGTGAAGACGCGCTGTAATGGAAAAGAACATACGAAGAAGCCATCTATAGAGAAAAAATTTTTCATAAACAATTATAAATGAAATACTTACTTGCTCGAATAGCGCTGATCACTACAAAACAAATCAGTTTGAGTGATTGATGTAGTAACATGGGGATCTCTCACAGTCGGATGTATCAGTCCCTGTGCGTTTAAAAAAGTCAATTACGTTAATGTACTGACATATACTAATATGTGACACTATACAATAGTCATCGTCATAAACTTCACCCACATGCCCAGTATATTCTAATATCGGACAAGAACTATAGTGCGAGTTAGCACATTGCGGAAACCGAGTTTCCGATTGCAAATGCACGAGCGGTAAACAATTACGGTTAAACATTTTACATAAACTAACTTTCCAAAAAAAATTCTCGCGAATATTTATATGACCATTTCCGGCCAATGACATCAAAAATGCAGGCATCAGATGATCAGCCCACGATTTTTATAACAAAAGATTTTTTAGATATATCCGGTGATGACATTAATGTAATCCGAAAATTCTCTGCAAATTTACAAATTTTAATATGATATACTTTGTCAGCGTAATATAAAAAATTTTTTTTAGGGACATTTCGCGATGACAATGATTAATATAATATGATACAAATGCGACGTTGCTAAATAGTGAGCATAATGATATAAAAATGAAAAGATTTAGTCAAATAATACCATTAGTCAATTCGACAACGCAAGTGACAATATAGAGCGTGATTTGATTGAGCAAACGACCCTGCTTAATACTATTTACGAGTACAGTGATGCAACGAATTTATAGAATCATTGAAGGAACAGAGTCGTAACAAACGCCCGCGATTATCAATCGGTAATAGACAATCACTGATCGCATGTATCGCGCGGCTCGAGAGTCTGAAGGAATCTATGCGCAAAAAATTCATGCATGTGGATGTGGACTCTGTTAGCGCGTCATCGAAACGGCGTTTGAAAGCCTTATTCTAACGGGCGCGGTGATAAATTCTAAATATATCGATTCCTCGAAGACGCGAGCGAAATTGTGCTCAAGCGCGTGCAGAGTGTAATATAACGGTATGACTTTGTAAAAATAAACACTGTTTTCAATGGCGAGTTCTACAACGGTTTAATTCATTATTATCTTTATTGTGTTGTACAGTGTCTCCATCTCATCTATTTCATCACTGTCACTTTCGTCATCGACGATCCGATATTTTGTTTCTTGTTTCTGTAACTTATCATTTATAAGATCGTCAGACAACTGGAAGACGAATTTCCGAGTAGTGGGGATTATTGTCTTTCAACCATTGTAAAATCTTATTAATATTCATCAAATTTTCCGAAACAACTTTAAACCTTTTGGGTATATCTCGAACGAGGATGTGCAACTAATGATAGTTTGATAGTTCAAATTTATAGGATCTTCCGGAGGATATACCTTATCCAATGTTTCTTGTAAAAAGACAAATGAAATGTTCTACCTTTTACTTTGCGGATTATTTGTCTGTGCATATATTTGTTTGAAACAGCATCGTTTGCACTACTTGGAAGCTGCTCAGTCTCTTGATTAACATTTTTTCATAATCATTAAAATCCGATAAAACATCTGGTAATGGTATTACGGCAAGATTATTTAAAATACAAGCAGAAGGCAACATATCTTTGTAAAATTTGCTCAAATAAAGCTTACAAATAAATCCAATATTGTGTTCTGTTACGTAGGTCATCAGGTCTTTCCAAAAAGGTCCACTGTTTTCCTTAACTTCTCAAGCTTAGAAATGTTTCTACTCACACATAATTTTTCGCATGAGATACAAAGGAGACATGGTAGATCTATCATCGCTTTTTCATAACTTTAAACGCTTCGTAATTTTGTGAGAAAATTTTTTCCTCGTCCAAACTAACATTAATCTTAAATTTCTTGGATAACATCTTGCTTTATTCTTTAAATCATTCGAAATTCTAAGCAATTTATCCTAAAGCTGAAAATAACTGACGAAACTTTTTATAATTACCTATCAATTTGTAGATATTTCTTCGAATATTCCTCACGAAAGGAAAACGAGACAATAAAGTGCTCATCGTTACAATGTATGAATAGCAAAGATTAGGATTTGCATAGGTTTCCGGAGGATGTCCTAATCTGGTACTCGCATGTGAAACAGAACAATTTCTTTGCCGCGCCATGAATTTAGCATTCATTATCTTCTTCGAAATACTTTCTTCGAACTGTTCCAAAAATTCAACAAACTTTTCCATAGAAATATGACTTATGTGACATTCATTTTCATCACAGTGCCACATTTTTAATTTTTTATTACTGTTATTATTATATATTTATCCATTAATGGCAAAACATTAATCACTATGTGAGGAGAATATTGTCTCGTTATAAATGGTTGCTCAAACTTTTCCCTTTACTCGTAAATAATTTCATAAAATGTATGCGCGTGCGTGCGAGGGGTCATGTGCGTGTGTGTATGCGCGCGCGCGCGCGCGTATGTGTGTGTGTGTGTGTGTGTGTGTGTGTGTGTGAGGGAATCAGGGGAGAGGAAAGTGCATTGAGACGCTGGGTCCGAGGGAGGGGAAATGCGTCACCGGGGTCCGTATTAGAAGGAGGGGGATGGTTGTTGTTTCTCTCTCACCCGTTATTCTCTCTGTCCCGCCCGTTGCGGTTGCTACTACTCCCGTTGCACTTACTATAGTATTCGCGCTCTCTCTTCCTCCCGTTGCGCTCTCTTTTCTTCCTTTCTTCTTTCACACACGATTTTATTAAATAGATATTTGTTTTTTACATATTATTTATAATTTTTTTAATAATATAATTCAGCTATAATTTTAATTTAGCAATTAATAATATATTTAGCAATACGAATGGTTAATGTTTTCTTATCAAGTAACTATGGATACTCAGTATGGAGGAATGAAGAAGGAATGATTGAGAGACAAGGATTGAATAATTTTAAACAAAGAGTAATATAATTTTAATATTTATTTATTTAATATTCTCATTTTTCATATAATGCATGGTATTATGATTTGAAGTTATGCTATCAATTCACATTCAATTCATATAAGAATTTCTTGCGCAAAACATGTATCGCATCAAATTTATTCATAATGCAATTTTGATGTAAATAACTGATGAAATTGTTGGAAGTCGCTCTCAGTACCGTTGACATAGAAGGCGAGACGTGTGTTATCGGCCGAGTAGCGAGTTAGAGAAAGGTGCCGGAATGGCCGCGTATGAACGACAGAAGTAGATGAGATCGGATCGCAAGCTGAGCGAGTGCTGTCCGTTTTCGCCAATAGAACTTTTTACTTTTGTCTTTTTTACTGCCGTTTTTATTATGAATAATCCGAGCCGTATGCTCTTAATGTTTTTGTAATAAAGTAGTGTGTAAAGTACGAAGGAGTGTCTAATATTATTGAAAACCTTACGATCCCGAAACCGCGGCTGCAACATTCTGGCGACCGTGACAGGACTGAGTAATTTCGTTGTAGCCGTTTTATAGCAAGCAGAGGTCGTAAGAAAGTAATCCGTAGATATGGAACAAGTAAAGTTAACGCTAAGAATAACACCGCCTTTACGAGAGTGTACACTTCCTTCCGGAGTCGAAGGAATCGCCGGACATAACCTCAAGTCAACTTCGCGTTACTACGAGACAAAACGAGTGAGCTTAATGAACTAAATCAGAAGCTGCAGACCTTGATCGAAGCTGGAGAGCTTGAAGAAGCCATTGGAAGAGAGGCACAACACGCAGATGAATATGCCACGAAATACCATCAAGCAAAGGCTAATCTGTCTATTAGAGCGGAAGAATGAACTCGAAACTCCGACACCGGTTCCGCTGCAACGGACTACCACGACAACACAGGAAAGTATACGCGCATTAAAATTGCCGAAAATTGAATTAAGAAAGTTTGACGGTGATATCAAAGATTGACTTCCGTTTTAGAGTACTTTTAAGAAAATTCATGAAAACGTGACGTTGTCGAGGGAAGATAAATTTCAATATTTAGTACAGTCTATGGTAAAAGACTCGCGCGTGTTTGAAGTAGTGAATAGTTTTCCACTAACGGCCGATAATTATGAGAAAGCCATATACAGCCTTGAGTCTCGATTCAGCAAAAAAGGCTTATTGATTGAATATTATGTGCGCGAACTTTTAAAGTTAGTCTTAAGTAAGAATAAAAGCATGTCGCTCACAATCACTTATGATAAATTAGAAACGCATATACGAGCATTTGAAACTTTAGGCACAACAGAAATGTGCGTAGCAATGTTGCTTTCTTTAGTAGAATCCTCACTGTCTGAAGAGACCTTATGTACATAGCAACGAACAGAGGCTCAATTAATTCTTCATTCTGACGCGTCTGTTGTAAAAGTTACTACAAAAGATCGTCTTACCAGTCTAATGACTTTTCTAGGAAGAGAGATTGAGAGTGAGGAACGTATTCAAATGGCAAAAACATGCTTCGAGAGCAGCGATTTCCAGATGACAAAAGACAAAATAAAAGGAAATCAAAGAGTGAACGAAATCTGAGAGATAGCGACAGCATCTAACTTACTATCAGCGAAAGAAGCAAAGCCGCAGCAATGTATTAGGTGTACAAATAAGTTTCTGCCGTTTGACAAAAGAGCCACTAGCAAGCTATGGTTAAAATTGTCTGATGTAAAACATTATATCGTAAGGTTGGACATTTGTCAACAACATAACCTTGAAATACTAGCGATTTTGTATCAGCATCATATATTTTTTTTGTGAAAATGCCGAGTTTTGAGCCGAATAAGCGTCATTTGAGGGAACTTTTGATTTACTTCTTTAATTTGAAGAAATCTGCAGCTGAGGCTCATCGATTGCTTGTAGAAGCATATGGTGAGGCTGTCTTAAGTGAGAGAAGTTGTCGTGAATGGTTTCAAAAATTTAAGAACGGTGAATTTGACGTCGAAAACAAAGAACGTAGCGGAAAGCCGAAAGTGTACGAAGATGCGGAATTGGAAGCATTATTGAATGAAGATTCGTGCCAAACGCAAAAAGAACTTGCACTTACATTTTGATTTACATCAATAAAACATTATTTATCGTTCTTTCACAATAAATGCTTAATTTTTGATAAAAAACGGCGGAAACTTATTTGTACATCTAATATATTTTGTGGAACTAATCATAACAGCTTAAGGGGATGCTGGAGTGTCCTGTTTTATCATTAAATTTTAAAAGCACCTTTCTAATAACTGTGTTTATGGAATGAAAAATTCTCCACAATTAAAGTATCGACAACAACGCAAAGCGCCAGCTACATTTGAATACGAAAAACGAAAAAAAATTAAAGACTTACAGTTTTGTTATCGGCTTCTATAGTCAACACATCACAATATGTGTTGCATATAAGAGTTTCAGATCTTGCACGTTCATGAAAAGTAGCTAGCGTATTGCGGAAAACCTAAACGAACAATCCCATGCTTTTAGAAACGCGGTAGGAGTTTTAGTTTAAGAGAAATGTGCATCCAAAAATTTCGTTTGTATATTACGAGTGAAATTGACGTGAAGCGATGAAACTGAGCAGTATTTTAGTTCCGCGATATTCCGACAGCGGCGCTGTCATGAAAAGTGCGTCGCTGAACCATAGAAATGATCTGAATTATCGACCTACTCAGGCCCATATCAATCAAAACGTGCTCTGGTCAAAGTTTTTTCTTTTGAGAGGAAAAATAATAAAATAAATATGATATTAGTTATTTCAATTTTGTTGAAATAATTTCTTCCTAAACAAGAAACATACCATATTATTTACATATGAATACAAATGAAGATAATTATTTTAATTATACTGTTCTGTCTTTTACATACATTTTATTTAGTAAATTATTGATGCATATATATAAAATAACATATACATATATATATATAT
>NW_011626928.1:440308-452086 GCF_000204515.1 Acromyrmex echinatior
TGCATCAAAATAACAGCGAGAACTTAGTTGCGCACCTAATACTATATATATATATATAATGATATTCATTTATGATAATATATTATCGTAACCTAAAATGGCATTGGATGTAAGAAAAAAGTGCTATTACGGTTTCGTATCGATATATCTATTAATTAAAAATCTGTATTTTATGTATATTACAGACTTTTAGTACTGGTGATATATATTAGAACACGGCCTACATTGCATGTGTATATAATACAACTAAATATGTATATAATGCAACTAAATTTCTAAGGTCCGATTCTACAAATATAAGATTAACTTCAATTATGTTTATTTTTTTTTCAATTCTAAAATTGGAAAATTTTCCAAAATAAATCTTACATTGTGGGACCGACCCTAATACACGTCCCTGTTGAGATGGTAATGTAGGAAACGGAATAAAAATATCGATAATTAATCGATCGAATTTCCTGCATGATCATATTAACTTCAGAGGGCGTAAGCAGCTTATACATTGGAAATGAAAACCTGTAATATCGACCTTGATCAACTTCGGCCTTCGCTCCAGCATGCCCTTAAGTTGTGAAACGGCCAGAAGTATGGACTTAGAGAAGAGAATCCAAGCTGTAAAAGACAAGCAGGGCTGTTTTAATTGTCTGAAAGTAGGGCACAGCTACAAAAGATGCTGTAACAAAATAAAATGTCCTTGGTGCAGAAAAAGACATTGCCTGCTGATGTGTAGGAATCTGTCGAGCAAGAACGAGACAAAGCAAGCGGATGAGAAGAAATCGAAAAAAATCAGCTTTTCATGAGGGAAACAGTTGTCTCGTTAATGTCTCTTCGAATACAAAAATGTTCCTTCCTACATTAAAAGTCAAGATGCGAGGTCCAAAAGACTTGATGAATGTTCGCGCTATCATAGATACTAGCTCGCATAGATCTTATGTTTTGGAAAAGGTAGCTAGAGAGCTTGGATACGAGATTGAAAGCGAACAAACGATGATACACTTGTTGTTTAGAGGAACTAAAACCAAACCTCAGAGACACAAAACTTGTCGGATCTACATCGGAAACTTAGATGGAACATATAAATGCGACTTCGTAGCTTTGCAACAAAACATTATCTGCCAGGACGCCCCTTGTAAGCTCGATGATACATGGATGGATATACTTGAGAAAAAGGACATACGTTTGAGCGACACCGGTGAACGTAGAGAATCCATTTCATTATTGATTGGAGTTGATGTTGCTGGCAAGATATTCACAGGAAAAGTCCTACAGATAAATCAAGGAATAACAATTCTAGAAACTAAGCTTGGATGAACAATCTTAGGTAGGAATATAGGCGATGACAGCGGCATCGATATTACGCTGACCATTATGTTAATGTTCACTCAAGAAACCAACATATCAGACTTATGGAAACTCGACGTCTTGGACATCACGGATCCTATTGAGAGTGTTACTAAAGAGGCACATCAAGCTGAAATAAAGACCTCATTTCAAGAGACAATGAAAATCGACAACGAAGGTCGATACGAAGTTCTTCTACCGTGGAAAGAGAATCATCCACCTTTACGAGATAATCGAGACGTAGCCGAGGAAAAACTAAAAGGCGTTATAAAGAGATTGTGACGAGAAGATTTATTTGACGACTACCAGGCTGTCTTTGATAATTATTCGAAGAAGCCAGATTATTGAAAAGATACCTGTACTTGAAGTCGACCAAGAGAGCTACTATCTTCCACACAGGCCTGTAGTCAAGAAAGAAGGAACTACTAAGATATACCCTGTTTTCGATGCGTCAGCAAAACTCAAGGAATCGCTTGACCAATACTTGGAGAATGAACCCAATTTTATAGAGCTTATTCCAGCATTGCTACATCGATTTCGAGAAAGGAAGATAGGGATAACAGCTGATATTGCAAAAGCCTTCTTACAAATCGGCGTCTCTCCGTCAGATAGAGATGTTTTAAGATTCCTGTGGAACGTTGACGGAGAAATAGAGATTTATCGATATCGTCGAGTTGTTTTCGGATTGCAAGCAGCCCATTCCTTTCAGGGGCGGCGATTGAATTGCATATTAATAGAGCCTTAAACTCTACCATTTTGCCATATAAGAAAGCAGTTTATGAGAAACTGGCAAAATCCTTTTATGTCGATGACTGTGTTACTAGTGTCAATTCTTATTCTGATTTTGAAGTTTTCAGGAGAGAAGCTTGTTCCCTTTTGACTCAAGCCAAATTTGACTTAAGAGATTGGAAATACACTAGCAAGGATCCTGAGAGTCAATCAACGGTGCTTGAACTTATATGGGACACCAAAAGGGATACTTTAATGTTACCGGAATTTCCTGCACCGACAATCACGGAGAAAATAACGAAGAGAGTCATCTTGTCACAAGTACAGAAATTAGGACCTTCTCGGATTCATCTGTCCCATACTGTTAAAACCAAAATTACTATTGCAAGATCTGTGGAATAAAAACGTGGATTGGGATACAGAAATAGACGACAACATTAAGCACGAATTTCTTAAATGGGTTCAGCAATTAGGTCTCCTACGTATATTGAAGTTTTCATGATGGATTTTTGGAGAGGAAAGAGGTCCCGACTCCTTTCATGTTTTTGTCGACGCCAGTAAAGACGCATACGCGGCGACAATCTTCGTACGAGTTGAGTCAAGCATAGGAGTCGAGGTACATCTAGAAGCTAAATCTAGAGTAGCACTCAAAGAGAAGAAGACCATACCTCGCCTTGAATTATTAGCAGCCTCCATTGGAGCTAGGATGATGCGATCCTTTATAAAGGCTATGGATTACCAAGATATCAAGACCTGCACATATTTCTGGACTCGATGACCATTCTATTAGGGATACAAATAAGTTCGTGCGGTTTTGAAAGAAATGGCATAACTACTGTTTCATTCCACTGTTTCATATTTCTAAGTATGCGTTGGATAGCTGTCATTAGTAGGTATTAAGTTCAGTATGTGTCATTTGTTCGATTTGTAAACAACAATATTTTTACTTCGTCAAATATGTCGAACTTTGTACCAAATAAAGTGTTTTTGCGGGGAGTTTTACTGCATTACTTCAATATGAAGAAAAGTGCTGCCGAAAGTCATCGTATTTTAGTGGAAGTTTATGGTGACCATGCTCTATCTGAGCGAACGTGTCAAAAGTGGTTTGCACGGTTTAAGAGTGGTGACTTTGACTTGGAAGACCAAGAGCGTGCCGGATGTCCAAGAAACTTTGAAGACGCAGAATTAGAGGCATTACTCGATGAAGATCCATGTCAAACGCAAGAAGAGTTTGCATTATCATTAGAAGTGACTTTGATTACATTGTAACCGGTTTTTCACAATAAAGCCCCAAATTTCGAGAAAAAACCGCACGAACTTATTTGTACCCCTAATAACATGGATTCGACAAACAAGACAATGGGCAGTCTTTGTATGGAATCGTGTTCTGGAAAGGAGCCTGACGGATATTAAATCTTGGAGATATGTTCCTGGAGTGATGAACCCAGCGGATTTACTCTCACGAGGTTGTGATGCTAAGAAATTCCTTGAACTGAAATGGTGGGAGAGACCGGAGTGGTTGAAATCTCCCAAAGAGTGACCCAAAGAGGAAGGAAAAGTTGACGAGCACATAGTTAATTTAGAGTTACGCAAGACTTCTGAACGATGCAAAGAGAGAATATTCCCTGAGACTATTGTTGAACAAATCGCTATGCTAACCTTCGTAGAACAAGCGGGTGAAGAGACAGTCCCCTGGTATTTACTTGGTAAAGACTTTACCTGATAAAGATTTTCGATGTATTCCAAAATTCTGTGTACCATCGCGTGGATATTAAGATTTGTGAATAATTATCGAAGAATTCAAGTAAACAAAACTCAAGAGTTAACTGCCAAAGAAATTACTAAGGCAGAATTACTTCTCTGTAGACTAGCATAGAAAGAATCATTCCTGGCAAGCAACGATTCACGATTACGAAGCTTAAATGTTTTCGAGGAGAATGAACTAATACGCACAAAGACAATGATCTCCAATCGTCAAGACGTTTTTTTCTTTCAGATGTCCCGTGGTGTTGGACTCAGCTCATTTATTGACGTTGAAAATTATCTTTCACATTCATCTGAAACTTAATCATGCTGGTATTGACATTGTGATGAATAGTTTATGCGAAAAGTTTTGGGTCTTGCAATGCCGTCATACGTTACGCTCAATCATAAAAAAATTCGCCGTTTGTCGTCGGTATGTATCGAAAACAATGAAAGCACCACCTGGATTATTACCTAATCAACAGAGAAATTTCTGGAGGCCTTCAGAAGATTTGCACGTCGAGGAAGACCTATTGTAGTATATAGCGACAATGGGAAAAAATTTTGTAGGGGCCAGGAATATACTACAGAAGATTAATTGAAATTTCCCAATATTGTGCACTCAATAAGATAATATGGCACTTTAATCCACCTTCAGCTGCCTGGTGGGGAGCTGCCTGGTAGGAGCGACTTATCCGCCTCCTTAAAGATCTATTGAAGAGAACATTAAAGAGAACTTCGTTGAGCTATGAAGAAATGAACACTGTTCTATGCGATTGCGAAGCTACTATGAATTCAAGACCACTTACCTACTTGACAGAGGAAAATACTGAAATCACAGTGCTGACTCCAGCGATGTTTATCAGTGACATTCGAAAAAATGGCGTTCCAGACTTGGATCAAGTTTACAAGTCCCACTTTGCAAAGAGGATACGCTATCGTCAAAGATTGAAAGAAGAGTTCAGAAAACGTTTCCGTATATAGTACTTGGGTCAGTTATCTAGACGAACTAAACCCAGCAATAGTTCCGCGTCCGTGGCTGTCGGGGATATCGTGCTTATTGAAAACAATTTACAAAAGCAATTAGACTGGCCGCTCGCCGTCATTAGAGAAGTCTACCTCGGAAAAGATGGTTATGTGCAGGTGGTAAAACTGAAAACGAGTAAAGATGAACTAGTTCGACCCATCCAAAGACTAATTCCCTTGGAAGTTGAACACTCCAGTCCTGAAGCTGATAACTTTATCGGGTCTATCACTACGACGTCAGAGACTACTAAAGGAAATGCAGCTGACTCCTCGAGGAGTCCGTAGCTGTCCCTAGAGAGGAACCGAAATCGTTGGAAGAAACGAACTTAAAGACCCGAAGAGGTCGTATCATCAAGAAACCGGATCGGTTCAAATATTAGAAAATGTTTGTCATTTTATTTTCGTTTTCATTTTTTTTAGATAGGTTAAGTTGCTCTTACTAAGAATTCAAGGTGGGAGAGATGTTGGAAGCACGCTCTCAGTACCGTTGACATAGAGGGCGAGACGCGTATTATCGACCGAGCAGCGAGTTAGAGGAAGGTGCCCGAATGGCCGCGTGTGAACGACAGAAGAAGATGAGATCGGATCGCAAGCTGAGCGAGTGTTGTCCGTTTCCGCCAATAGAACTTTTTACTTTTTACTGCCGTTTTTACTACGAATAATCCGAGCCGTATGCTGTTAATGTTTTTGTAATAAAGTAGTGTGTTCGTGTAAAGGACGAAGAAGTGTCTAATATTATTGAGAATTACGATCCCGAAACCGCGGCTGCAACAGAAATATTGTATTTGAATTTATCGCTTACACTATACGTACAATGACATAAATCAGAATACACGTTGTGACGTAACGTTGTCCGTCCGTCACAAGGAAGCACAACTCTGGCGTCCTGAATCCTTCTCTTTTTAGAAGGCGGACGTATCTGCGCATTCTTGTAGCGGCATTTCATCGATTTCGTGTTTGTTTCGTTTTATTTGTGTATCCCGCAAATTTTCAGTGATTGTCGTTCTTTCATGCGTTATCATATCGCGAGTTTTGTAGGATAATTGGTTACCTCCTTACGACTTTATGAATTTTGCGTCGTCTCACCGAACCATAGATAAAGAGAGAAGATGGCCCGGATCGAAAGTCGGAAGAGGAGTGATGGAGGATGGATTGGTCGGGGCGTCCAGCATCCTGCAAAACGGATAGCATGCAGGTATCGCTCCGCATTTTAATATTTTTGCTTTGATCCGAAACATGTTTTATCGCCACATATTACAGGTGCATGGCGACGGGACTGCGAGAACAGCAGCAAGGGATGGCCACTCTACGCCCAAGTGTCGGCGAGAGACCCCATGACGGAGCTTGCGGAGCCTTCTGCTGAAAGGTCAGCACCCAGAGTCAGAAGCAGACTACGAGCCGATACCGAGGTGCGAATCTCCTGCAAAACCAGGATTCGGGAGAGTCCGAGACGGCCGAAGGAAACTCTGCGACCCAATCGAATTCCGCACGCTAGGACGCAGGATGAGTGAATTACCCTGCAGGGTTCGCGCGATTCGCGAAGCCTGCAGGGCCCTACATCAATTAAATGCGATAAGGTCCCCTTGTGGTGATAGCGATCACTGCGTGTTCCCGGAAGGATTAGCGCCCGGCACTTGTGCTGTGGCGAGCGAGCGAGTAGCACGGAGGAAAGACGCAGGACCAAGAGAAGCCGGATAGCGAGCCTAAGGCCTGATTGGAGGACTACCGAGATGAGATGAACGTCATACAATTGTAAGATCGCCAATTTCCGTGTCCGGGAGGAGCGCGTCGTGTTGTTGTCGGATTTTGTGCGCGAGAAGCACGTGAAATTGTCGTTTGGTTTTTCGCGATATTTGTGTCCGAGCGCCCAACTATCGGTTTCGAGCCCTTGCGTGGCCCTCAGGAGTGGCCGCGTAAGGACACGTTTTCTGTCGCGTTTTCTTTAAGATCAGACAAATATCATTATAAAGACAAGAATTTCTACCGAATCGAGAGAAAAAGCTGCGAACATGCGATAAAGTTGCGCCACATTCATGAGTACGATTGCAACGTGTTCAACGCATTGTTCAAGCTCAAGCATAAAAAGTATAGTCGAATGGTTTGGATATGGTTTCATATACAAACACTTATCACATAATGATAATTTTACATTGTACACATGTATTTGACAAGTTCAATCTTGAAACAAAATCTTGAATCACTAATGACGATGGAGTATTCGATTGCACCAATCGTTCGATATTCATCCGTTTATCGACGAATATCGTCCACATAGCATATGACAAAATGATGCGGTTACTTCGAGTGTCGCCGATCGCGATTTCCACGTGGGACATAGGTCGCACGGCTATTCCAATATCCCGACATTTGTAAGCTGTAGATGTTAATGCATATCGTCTTTTTAAGATATAAGACATATAGCGAGGAAATGTGCTGTAATAAAGAAGATGAATATAGAGCTGAAGATGAATAAGAAAGATATAGAGAGAAAATATAAAAAATTAAAAGAGTATAAAGTTGTAATACAGGGTCCGACAAAATGATCTCCCACATTTTAATCTTTAATAAAAACGCCATTGTAAATGCTATTTAGATTTTATTTTTATTAACTGAAAATTTATGCTATGCCATTTGTTTTTATTGAGTTTTGAAAATTACAGAGTCCAAGTGGCGACCATTTTTTTCGATACACATTCGAAGTTGATTTCTAAAAGTTTCCATCACTCGAGCAATAATTTGAGGCGATATTCCTGTAATTTCTTGGCGTATTGCTGCTTTCAATTCGTCAATTCGCATGGGGCAAGATCGGGTGAACGCGCAGGCCATCCAACATCTCCACGTAACGAGATTACGCGTCCTGGAAACATTTCCCTTAAAACCATCCATTGTCCTTCTTGCCGTATGAGCCGTAGCTCCATCCTGTTGAAACCACACATCCAAATATTCAAGTTCTTTAAGTTTTGGTCACCCGATCTTGCCCCATGCGACTTTTTCCTTTGGGGCTACCTGAAAGCGAAAGTTTTTCAACACCACCCCCGAACCATTGACGAATTGAAAGCAGCAATACGCCAAGAAATTACAGGAATATCGCCTCAAATTATTGCTCGAGTGATGGAAACTCTTAGAAATCAGCTTCGAATGTGTATCGAAAAAAATGGTCGCCACTTGGACTCTGTAATTTTCAAAACTCAATAAAAACAAATGGCATAGCATAAATTTTCAGTTAATAAAAATAAAATCTAAATAGCATTTACAATGGCGTTTTTATTAAACATTAAAATGTGGGAGATCATTTTGCCAGACCCTGTACTTACTTGCATGATTCTTTTTGCTAAATCGGAACATAATAGTTTAAATACTTTCTTGCATAATAGTTTTAATACTTTCTTGCATTTTTGAGGAAAGCGGTAATGACTGTAATGAGAATCTGCTTTACGTTGTATGAGTGCTTCATCAGTGTCCACTGAGCGACTGATATAATAATATGGTCATATCTCTTTTTTTAAATATTGAATCTCTCAAATAATATTCGAAAGTTTCACATTCCATAGAGTGTTTAAAGCGAGCAGACCGACTGAATCAGTAATATCATCATATGTATATCTTTAATAAGCTCCCCATTTGACATTTTCCAGCGAAATATCCAATTTATTATCGGAAATTATTATTTTAGCATCAATAGTTATTTCCAATTCGTATTTGTGAGCAGAGAATACCTCAATATAAACATCATTAATATCAACAAAAAAAAGATCATATTTTATAACACAGAAGTAATATGTATTCTTCAGTCCTATGTCTACATGTGAGTCCTATGTCTCATAGAATTTCAGTGTAGCTTTCATCGCTAATATCATGATTCGTACAATGACAAGTATGAAGATTTGAATTTACATAATTATTATAATTTGAATCACACGTATTAATATCTTCATATATCTGCTATCTCCCATGTTTGGCACACCATGTATCGTTGCGAGTAAGCACGTTTCGAAATCCAAGTTCTCTCCCACGAAGTAAATGTACCATTGACAAACAATATTGTTTATTTGTATTCATTTTGCACAAAATAATGGAAACTTACTTCTCGATTAAAGTGCGGTGACTGCAATGGAAGCTAAGAGACTGATACATTAGATTTCTCTTTATACATGTTTCCTCCTCTACTTTTTTTCAGATAGTGTATCCAATTTAGAATTTTATTTAACTTTGAAAATATGCAAGTTAATTTTTAATGTAACTGTCATTAAACCTAATGCATAATGACACATGTACTAAGAATGCACTTTAATGATATCGAATTTTTTTTTATCTAAGAGATCGACGCCAATAACAATAAAATATGTCTGCCCCCCTCCCCCATGAAAATAATGTACCATCAATATCCCATTTCCATCTAGTCTTTTGTCAAAAATGTGGAATTTATGTATCTTAATTATCGATGTAGAAGTCATTAGATGAATCACCTAGAGAGATACAAAAAAGTAAAAAATTCGATAATAGAAAAAGAATTGAATGTTCATAAAAATGCAACTCCTACTCTCAGTAGCATATAAAAATGGAGAAATCTGTATACACGCTGTCAGTAGTGAAACTGAAAAGTTTGAGGGAATACATATGCGAATCTTCAATTTTTCCAAAATTGTTTTCTTTGAGTTTTATTCAAGATGGAATGCGAAGATGTAGTAGAAGTAGAAGCAGAACATGAAGCTCAAGAATTAGAAATTGATTTAGAAGATTCAGAAGATGAATTTATAATTGATGAAGATGAATCAGAATCAGAATCAAAATCAGATTATGGTATCGTGGACTCATGTTATGAAAGTGACAATGACAGTATTAGTCATGCTGAAGTAACAAGTCGTTCGATAACGAAATCAAACTTTGGATAGAACAAATAGGATGTGCGTCATATATAATACTTTTATTATTTACATATTTCAAATCATTCTTCAGATCGTGATAAATTTTGCTCATCGTGCATCATAAGAATGCATGATTTATTTTTACGTCTTTACGCTGTTCGACAAAATGTTATTAGTCAATGTATACATATTGACGGTATGTATTGTAAGAAATGCGAGATTCGCTGTATCAAATATTTCCATGTAATTTATGTCTTATTTGCACAATGTGAAAGACATTTAACTCAATTGTGCAAAAATTATAGGAGAGGCCGGGATTAGTTGAATATGAGTAAGTAATAATCGAGGCTATATTAAAAATAAAATACGCGAGACACGCGTAAACGTGTTTGAGCAACATAGCAGCGACTGTCTGCTGTAACATCTTGTTGCGAACACATCTATGATAGAAGTTATGCCACAATTTAAAAAAATCGTACATCTAAGTAAATATTTTTATTCTTAAAGTTTTACAATCGTATATGATTGTCTGAAATATTTGATTTCTACTTACAAGTTAGATAGTAAGTGTAGTTCTTATTTAATAAGTCAAACAGATTTTTTTTTATTTATGTATCTCTATTATCATATATTGTTAATGTTTTTAAAAAATAAACGGAATAGTAAACAAATCACAGCATGAAACTGTATGACTCATTTAGTGACGACTCTTATAATACTTACTCAAAATTTTATTTCTTTAAAGAGATTTTCTTCAATAGTAAATGTTATAAATTTAATTCCCTCATGTTTAATTCCCTCAATCTTGAAAACTAGGCTTATTCGACGTGTTTTTGCACGAAATGAATAAATTTTGCAAAAAGAAGTATTGTTTTGTCTTGCGAATGTTTGTGTTTAAAATATATTTTTATAAAAATGTTATTAATATATAGCCAAAGATGTAGCTTAAAATACATTAATCTTTATTTTAATAATCTCAGTCGAATTACCCCGGGGCTAGTTGAATCAGATGGAATGTATTAGAAAAATGCATTTTTTTTCATATTAGTTATTAGTTTCCTCTTATTATTCAAATATTATTAGGTAGTCATATGTATTGAGTAAGGGAATAAGTTTCCACCTATTGCAGAAAGGTGTCGTTAGTAACATTGCTTGTGTGTTTGATAGAACGGCAAGACATGTTTTTGAAAGGTGTGTGACTTTTGAGCCCAATAGATGGCATTCGTTCGAAGCGTAACAAAGAGTAACTTTTTTTGCGTTGAAGATGTCGGAATTTATTCCAAAAAAGCATTTGCGGGAAGTTTTACTCCGTTATTTTATTTTAAAGAAAAGTGCTGCGGAAACGCATCGTTTGCTCGTAGATATTTACGGTGAGCATGCTCCATCGAAAACTAGTTGTAAAGAATGGTTTCGGCGATTCAACAGTGGTGATTTTGACGTGCGTGACAAAGAACGTGAAGGTGCACCGAAAAAATTTGAAGATGCAGAATTGCAAGCATTACTCGAAGAAGATTCGTGTTTATCGCTCGATAGGTTGGCAAAAGAGTTAAATGTTGATAGATTCACGGTTGGAAAACGTCTACACGCAATGGGAATGGTGCAAAAAGAAGGAAATTGGGTGCCATACAAATTGAAAGAGAGAGACATGGAAAGACGTTTGGTCATCTGCGAGATGCTTCGTCAATGACAACAAAGAAAGGGTTTTCTTCATCGTATCGTAACTGGTGATGAAAAATGGATCTACTACGATAATCCTAAACGCTTGGAGGCATGGATGATGCCAGATGAACCAGGTCCATCAACGCCAAAACGAAATATCCATGCTTCGAAGATTATGTTGTGCATCTGGTGAGATCAAAGAGGTATTATATATTATGAGTTGCTCAAACCGTCCGAAACCATCACTGGCGATCGTTATCGGCTACAACTGATACGTTTAAACCAAACTTTGAAAGAAAAACCGGAATGGGACAATAGGCACAACAAACTGATTCTGTTATCTGACAATGCTAGGCCACACGTTGCAAAATCGGTCAAGAAATACTTGGAAGGAGTAAAGTGGGAAATTCTGCCC
>NW_011626928.1:453377-469960 GCF_000204515.1 Acromyrmex echinatior
ATGCATCTCAGGAGCGTCACAGTATAAGAAACTGCTGCTATCATACCTTCCAATGAAAATTATCATGACAACATTTTAGCATGAAATATTTTCCTTCCTACATAATTGTTATTTTCTTAATAATAGTGATTGAACATCATATTAATAAGTAAATACATTTTACTTGAATATTATGTACTTTTAAAATATTTACTTTATTATTTTTATACATGACATTGATATTACATTCGGTTTTCTTTCAAAGAGCTACTGACCATGCTTATGTGCCACAAAATGTAATATCTTTTAATATAGAATACTGATAATATCAATTTAAGACTAATAAGAGTCGATACAGAACGAGATGCGTAATTTTAAACTGGAATGATTCAACTCCAATAACTCCGCGATGTCTTCTTTACTCAACATGTGAATAAAGAAGGCATGTTGAATAAAAACATCACAGAAGACTAAGGAAAGTAAAGGATTGTTAATTAGCTGGAAAGTACGGTCGCAGCATATTTCTTAGCAATGCTCCTGAGATACACATCCGCGCACGATCCGGTGCGGCTCAGCCGTCGAGCATTGAGCGGCGACGGCGGCGGGGGGAAAGAAGGCGATGCTTCAAAAGTCGACCCAAAATTTAACATGTACTCCAATAACTATAGGAAGAATATCGAATCACTTTAATAGATAAATAAAAAATTATTTGTATATTGCATTTAAAGGCACATATAAAGGCTTTTTGATTTGTTAATGTTGATTATAAAATTATATTGACATCATCCTTATAATTATATTAATCATCGCACTTTTGCGATTGATTATCAGAATTTTCATTCGGATGATAGTTATAAAAGAAACATTTCACAGAAAGTTCTGATCGACATATCATTATTACAGAAACATGATTTTTTTTGGATTTTTTCTGAAGGTAAACAGATCTCACATATATCTTTTACATATAAAAATACTGATTTTCTATCTATTCGACGCATACTATGTCAATTATTTTTTGCTACAATTGTCGGTTTAAAACTGTTAGAAATACACTTATAATTTTAATAATTAAATAAAAATATATTTAGCCTGTAATATATGTTTGTTAACAATGTCACTTATTTAAAAAAAAGAAATTATGAAAAAAGAAAAAAGGAATTGATCATGAGATCTCTAACATTCAGATTTCGCATCTTACGCGTGAGACCACGCCGAGGTCTTGCAAATCACTTCTATGAACGTGGTATATAACGCTCATGGAAAATTATGGAAATATCAATATCTCGTAAATTATCGTGTTTTGAAATTATTTTTACTGTTATACATAAATTGGAGGGATATAGGATTAACATAATTTATTAAAACTTATATGTTATCTATAATGCTCCTTCTCCTCTTAATTATACACGATCAGCCGAAATTTCCCAGAAAACATTTTCGGTCGCTAGAAACAAGCGACTATATAGAGAGAAAGAGAGGGAGAGAGAGGAGAGAGAAAGAGAGAGAGAGAGAGAGACTCTGAAGGATAGACTCGCTGTTTCGTTCGACAAGCCCAGCTCGGCGTGCGGAGTCTCACCGATTACAATCGGAGTCAATCATTTCTATCCTTTTTTGTTTTTGCTCTGTCTCACTCTGTCGTATTTCTGTTTCAATAATTCGTTCTGCAATTCAAGAATGTGATTTCTATCGATTCTGGCATCATCGCCGATGCAGCAAGAACGCATGATTCCTTTTTTAAACAATGATCCTGATATATATTTCTATATATAAAAATATATATAAAAATATATTATTATTATAGCGTTTCCAACCGATATATTGCTGGTTTATACAATGATTCAATCCATTTCTGTAATTAAGTAGCGGTACTTCGCTTGGGTGCAATGAGAGGAATGGTGCTTCTTACTAAGTCGACATTTCTACATCCGAGTCGAATCAAAAATGTGCTATATACAATAATTTCAGATCTTGCACGTTTAAAAGTAGCTGGCGATTAACAGAAAACCTCAAAGAACAATACTATGCTTGTAGAAACGAGTTATGAGCTTTAATATAAGAGCAATCAGTATTCGAAAATTCCATTTATATGCTACGTCTGCTACGAGATTGGTGCTTATCGTTTCGACATCCGAGTCGAGTCAAAAATGTGCTATATACAATAATTTCAGACCTTGCACGTTTAAAATAAGTAGCTGGCGATTTACAGAAAACCTCAAAGAATAATACTGTGTTTGCAGAAACGAATTATGACCTTTAATACAATATAAAAGCAATGAGTATTCGAAAATTCCATTTATATGCTACGTCTACTACGAGATTGCCGCTTTTCGTTACGACATCCGAGCAGAATGGAATCTCAACCGAAACACACATCGCGTTCCGAACCTTGATATATGCATGTGTAAATAATTCAGTAAATAAAGTTTAGACATGTGTTGTATATATGTATACACACACGCGCGCGCGCGCACGCATACACACGCATACACACGCGTATGTATGTATGCTATTATACACACACACACACACACACACACACACACACACACATATACACATACATATACATATATATATATATTAGATGTACAAATAAATTTCCGCCGTTGGACAAAAGACGGCGCCACTATGGCAAGCTATGGTTAAAATTGTCTGATGTAAAACATTATATCGTAAAGTTGGACATCTGTCAACAACATAACCTTGAAATACTAGCGATTTTGTATCAGCATCATATATTTTTTTTTGTGTGAAAATGCCGAGTTTTGAGCCGAATAAGCATCATTCGCGGGAACTTTTGATTTACTTCTTTAATTTGAAAAAATCTGCAGCTGAGGCTCATTGATTGCTTGTAGAAGTAAGGCTGCCTTAAGTGAGAGAAGTTGTGAATGGTTTCAAAAATTTAAGAACATGAATTTGACGTCGAAGACAAAAAGCGTAGCGGAAGGCCGAAAGTGTACGAAGACGCGGAATTGGAAGCATTATTGAATGAAGATTCGTGCCAAACGCAAAAAGAACTTGCATTTACATTTTGATTTACATCAATAAAACATTATGTATCGTTCTTTCACAATAAATGCTTAATTTTTGATAAAAAACAGCGGAAACTTATTTGTACACCTAATATATATATGTGTGTTATTATATATATATGCATCAATAATTTACTAAATAAAATGTATGTAAAAGACAGAACAGTATAATTAAAATAATTATCTTCATTTGTATTCATATGTAAATAATATGTATGTTTCTTGTTTAGGAAGAAATTATTTCAACAAAATTGAAATAACTAATATCATATTTATTTTATTATTTTTCCTCTCAAAAGAAAAAACTTTGACCAGAGCACGTTTATTGATATGGGCCTGAGTAGGTCGATAATTCAGATCATTTCTATGGTTCAGAGACGCACTTTTCATGACAGCGCCGCGGTCGGAACTCGGAATATCGCGGAACTAAAATACTGCTTAGTTTCATGGCTTCACGTCAATTTCACTCGTAATATACAAATGAAATTTTTGGATACTCTTTTCTCTTATACTAAAACTCCTATCGCGTTTCTAAAAGCATAGGATTGTTCGTTTAGGTTTTCCGCAATTCGTCAGCTACTTTTTATGAACGTGCAAGATCTGAAACTCTTATATGCAGCACATATTGTGATGTGTTGACTACAGAAGCCGATAACAAAACTGTAAGTCTTCAATTTTCTTGCGTTTTTCGTATTCAAATGTAGCTGGTGAATTGCGTTATTGTCGATACTTTAATTGTGGAGAAGGATTTTTCAATCCACAAACACAATTAAGAGAAAAGAGTCTTTAATATTTAATGATAAAACAGGACACTCCAGCATCCCCTTAAGCTTCCGATGACGTTGAGTCAAATTAAAAGATTTGAAAATCTCAACATCTCAATCAATGTATATTGCATTGAGAAGCAAAAAAAAATTCTTCCGTTACGGCTCACCGATATGAACAAAGACAAGCATGTTAATCTCTTGTACGTGCAGGATTCGTGCGATAACATAGGACACTTTGCGTGAATCAAGGATCTGTCTCGCCTTGTGAGGTCGCAACTCTGTAAAAAAAAAAGCAAGAAATACTTTTGCAATCGGTATGTATTATACATATTTAAAATGAAAAATTATAAATATTTTCAGTAACATTTTTTTTTAAATAATAGTTTATGTCATTTTCCAGAAGTTTACACTATTTTAGCTCGAGTGCAAAACTGAAGATCCACATAGTAGACTGTGGAAAACTTAACAACTGCGTGATCCGGCTGTCCAGTGAGGACAACAAGTATTGTAGTTGAGTTTCAGCAACCATTGCAGAAAAGAGCGCGTCCCGTTCATGGTCTACGCCGATCTAGAATGTATTTTAGAGAAGATAGAGATGGACATGGAAACATCCAGCTATACGTATTAGCAACATCGGATATTTAGCTTAACATACTATGCTCATTGTTTGTACGATAACTCATTGTATATGTATCGGTTCCATCGCGGTAACGATTGCGTCGCGTGGTTCGCCGAGGAACTGAAAAATTTAGCGCATAGTGTAGAGTCTATACTTTCAGCCAATGTATTTATAGAACATTTTACGCGAGATGATTGACAAAAATCTAATAGCTCCAGGCACTGTCATGTGTGCAAAAAACCGTTCGCGCCGCATGACACGCTGGTACGCGATCATTGCCATTTGATGATACAGAGAATGCGCTCCGCGCATTCAAATTATAACTTGAATTACAAAGATTCATCTTGCGTTCCTGTAGTTTTTCATAATTTATCGGGATATAATGCATTTTATTATCAAGGATATAGCTATAAAGGACGTACAGAATTGTTTGCCATAACTAAAAAAAAAATACATTTCATTTACGAAATATATCGATAGCATCAAAAATGATCAATAAAAAACTTGTGTAAAATTATGATTTATCGATTCATTTAAATTTCTCAGTACTAGTTTAGAAAAATTAGCGTCGTAAGTAGATATACTAGGCGGGTTCTAACTCGGCTGCCGTTGCCGCTGCCGCCGCCGCTACCGCTGTGGACCCCGTCTCCACCCCAATACGGCGGGAGTCGGCGCCGCTGCCGTACGCGCTATCTCATATATATATATTGTATATACTTACCATCTTTCTCTCGATACGTTGTCCATCTTCTCCTATCTCCCTTTTTTTCTTTTCACACCCAAAATCATTTGACATGTCACGACATGTTTTGATGATGATATCATCAATGCGATTTGATATAAATGCAACTTGTTGCCAAATAGTGTAGATGTCACGTGACCAGATTTTTCACGAACATTCGCATGATACGACATATCACAACATGTTCGAGCGATGACATCATTATCGATGTAATGTAATACAAATATCATGCGACCAAATAAATGGTATAAAATGAGAAAATCAATTTTAAGAAATTGCGCGCGTTTATTTTCATATTGGGTCATCTAAAAAGTTTTTTGTCACTAGATGTGTGTTGATGGTCATATATCTAGTGACAAAGTACCGCGGATACTTTTTAGATGACTCAATATTTGTTCATTCTTTTGTCTTACAATGAAAGGTACATATGGCGTAGAATAGATTAGATGGATTATAGAGATTAGATGGGAAATAAAGAAAATATCATGTATAATGATATGAATAAAAAAATTTTTATTCACATGTTATTACATCGTTTTCTTCGAACGTATCAAAAACTAATAATTCGCAATCGACGAACTGTGATGTCCATTGAAGATGTCGCTATCGCGTATAGCGTTTTCAGATGTGATATTGGAGAATCGCATATACTTAACATCGACCGTATTGAATCGGGCTAATCGTTCGAACGTTACATCGATATATCCGTCAAATTTAAACATACGGCGTAGCATCGTTTCGGTCATCGTAATACGTACGGACGAAGAATCGAAACGTACAAGCGTAACATCGTAGCGTACAAACTCTGATGGTTAGCAGCCCAACGCTTATAAAATTATTTTTGTATTCGTTTCTTAGCATCTTGTAAATATTCCATCGCTGCTCGTAGAGGTCGTTCCACGTTTCGAGAGACAACGACAGTTAATATCCGCGATGATCTCCCAGGGCGATCTCCACGTAACTCGGTGGGCCAACGTTGATTCCAATTTCCAAATACTTGTAGCCCATAGCCGTCAGATCGTAATGTCTGCTTAGTAAATACACCGTGATGCTGTGTAAGTATTAGGTGTTGGAATTAATTCGTTTTACAAGTGATGGGAAGTACTTTCATTAATGTATTTTTTAATGCTCATGTGAAATAAATAACATTCTTTCATTAAAAAACGCTACGAATTAATTCCAACACCTAATAATATTAAATAATAATATTAAAAACCGTTTCTTTTGTATATATAACGTTGAAACTTACATGTTACTTCAATTCTTTTTCATTTCGTACGATGCGTTGCTGTCTTTAGCGAAGTATATTTTCAACCATTCGTACAAGAGTATCGCAAGACAAGATCGTACCTGCGTAAATTGCGATGTATATGGTAAAATTTCTAGAATCGAAGAAGTAACCCCTCCTTTCTTTCCAAGAATTGCGAACGTGTCACGACACATTTTTTCTACATATTTTCTTTGTTCGCGAGTTTATCAATATTGTATCACGTCTTCCTATTTTTCTTATTCGCGAGTTTATCAATGTTTATACTTTATGGTTTATATTTCGATAGCATTGATGACGTTGATGATGAGCACGTTGATGATTTTAATGCTTTCTCCCAGGACAATATGTGGACTTGGCGGACTTCGCAACAAGAGACAGTACTCCTTTCGCTCGATCAATTTTCAGCGTATATATTCTTTTATTCGGTCCATGTCTTAACACTCGTAATTGAAGCTTACGATTGAATGAAAAAAAGCCTTATACACTACCCATATACATTGCATATGTACTGTCAGATTGGATTGTTACGACGCATTTAACAGAAGCGATGTTTCGGATACATACATATATACGTTTATACATATATTCATACATACATACATATACGTTCATACGTTTATACATACGTACATACACGTTCATACATATACGTTCATGCACATGAATACTACAAAGGAAGGGCAAAAGAAATACATAATAAATACATTAATGTACTTTTATTTTAAAAATTCTTTTGCAACCACCAGTTATATATTTTCAATACATTTTTTAACGCAGAATTCTTAACATGTTGTCCACATCGCATAGTATTGCAACATCCAGATTAGTTAAAGATTTCATGTCTTCGTAAACTGCATCTAAGGTCTTAATATGTTCTCGCTCATCATCCAGAAGCAAATTCCACAGCCACGTTCGTTTCTCACGTCCCTTACGTACACGATAGCATCATCTTCAAATATCGCAGCCATGATCAGATGTTTCGCCTCGCTGTACGGGATCATCCCATCCTCCCATCGCAATCCATAGTAATAAACACTCAACCAGGAAGCGCAAGATCTATTAAATCTTGTCAAAAATTTCCATGACACAGGACTCGTCAAAATGCAATATGTGAGAACAGTCCCCTATTTCAGCACCGCTATTTCTTTGATGATAAATTTCTTGTTAACGACGAATCCTTGCAGATCCACAAACGTTGGTATGACTATGCAATTCTTCAAGACTGTGCTTCACTCTGGTTTTTCTCTCCCTTTAAAATTCTAAATATTTAATTCTTACCTTGAAATTTACATAATCTTGCGCACGTTAGACAACGGACAATACTCGATTACACGATTAAGTATGATGAGGCAATAGGTGATATTAGTTTAAGGTATAATAGTATTGATGGACATTCTCTTTGCAGTCAAATTCTATGCGTACGTCCACAGTGGTGCTCTTGATGGATTCGTTTTGCCGCGAGCAATCAATGACCGGAAAAGATTTTTCCTTGATAAACAAGAGCAGCGTTTCGAAGTAGTTGATTCCATAATATGCTATACGAAAACGAGCGTACGTATCAAACAGAACAGTGTATCTCTTTGTCCAAAATCCATATTTAAATCATTGTACGGAAAAAATTCTGAATTTAGATATACTTTCACATTACTCAAATTACAATCGTCGAACACACTTACATCTCGTGACATGACATTCTTTCGACTGATCTGCAGAACAAACATAACGTATCGTGGCTTTGCAAGTTGAGCCACCGTTTTGATAGCCTATGAATGCTTAGTCGTATTCTGTAACAGAGGATATTCGTACAGATCACACGAGCGAAAACTCGTGCTCAGTGATGATAGTCCACGATAGATAGGGCTTAATAAAAATTTTTATGTATTTAAAAAATTGTTTAAAAATTATTTTATTAGGAAATATAATTAATAAATTAAATTTTTTATTTAAATTCAAATCAAATGTAGAATTATTAATTAAGTAAAAATGCGTTTAAATAAATTAAACATTTAAATAAATTACAGATATTTAAATTTTAAATATTTTAAATAAATTTATTGAAAATTTAATAGTAAATTTATTAAATTTAATAGATTGAAATTTAAATAAAATGTGTAGAAATTGCCTGTCATTTTCATAAATAAATAGTTGGAAGAAGTCGTAACAAAGTATTTATATAAGAATGTGTATTTAGATGTAGAATAATTAAATTATGTATATTAAAGTATATGATGTATAATAAATTATAGGGGCTATATTTAGAATATATTGGGTATGGGAATAAGTTTCCGCTCTTTTTAAATGAAAAAGATGTGTTTATTTAAACAAATCTATATAAGTGAGTTTATTCAAAGTATGTTCTTTCGGAAGCGACAACTTTCTCTCACCTTTCCGGTAATAAACGGATTCCTCGAATGAAAAAATCTTCTTTTGATGTGATCCATTCATCAAGCCATTTTCTGAAACCTTCATAAGAATTGAATCTCCAGAAAGGGCCAACTGCATGGATCGGAACAAATGGAAATCTGAAGGGGCAATGTCCGGTGAATACGACGGGTGGGGCAGAATTTCCCACTTTACTCCTTCCAAGTATTTCTTGACCTGTTTTGCAACGTGTGGCCTAGCGTTGTCAGGTAACAGAATCAGCTTGTTGTGCCTATTGTCCCATTCCGGTCGTTTTTCTTTCAAAGTTTGGTTTAAACGTATCAGTTGTAACCGATAACGCCAGTGATGATTTCGGACGGTTTGAGCAGCTCATAATATATAATACCTTTTTGATCCCACCAGATGCACAACATAATCTTCGAAGCATGGATATTTCGTTTTGGCGTTGATGGACCTGGTTCACCTGGCATCACTTATGCCTTCAAGCGTTTAGGGTTATCGTAGTAGATCCATTTTTCAACGCCAGTTACGATACGAAAACCCTTCCTTTGTTGTCATTGATGAAGCATCTCGCAGATGATCAAACGTCTTTCCATGTCTCTCTCTTTCAATTTGTATGATGGCACCCAATTTCCTTCTTTTTTGCACTATTCCCATTGCGTGTAGACGTTTTCCAACAGTGGATCTATCAACATTTAACTCTTTTGCCTACCTATCGAGCGATAAATACGAATCTTCTTCGAGTAATGCTTGCAATTCTGTATCTTCAAATTTTTTCGGTGCACCTTCGCGTTCTTTGTCACGCATGTCAAAATCATCACTGTTGAATCGCCGAAACCATTCTTTACAACTAGTTTTCGATGGAGCATGCTCACCGTAAATATCTACGAGCAAACGATGCGTTTCCGCAGCACTTTTCTTTAAAATAAAATAATGGGAGTAAAACTTCCCACAAATGTTGCTTTTTTTGAATAAATTCCGATATCTTCAACGCAAAAAAAGTTACTTTTTATTACGCTTCGAACGAATGCCATCTATTGGGCTCAAAAGTTTGAACACACACCTTTCAAAAACATGTCTTGCCGTTCTATCAAACACACGAGCAATACTACTAACGATATCTTTCTGCAATGGGCGGAAACTTATTATTCATATCCAATAGTAAAACACATTTTTTTATCGATTTATTTTTATTTCTCAAAATAGTCTCCTTTCAGCTTGATACACTTTATCCAACGATTCTCCAACTTTTTCAAGCCGTCCGAATAATATGATTTGTCCAACTCTTCAAAATAAGCCTCGGTTTGGGCGATGAGTGTTTGCTCTTTGGTAGTGAATCTCTTTCCTCCAAAACATTTCTTCAGGTTTGGAAACAGAAAATAGTTTGCAGTTGGCTGAATCTGACGAATATGCTGGATAGGGAAGCAATTCGTAGCGGAATTCGTTGAATTTGGCCATCAGTGCCAGGCACGTGTAAACCCGTGCATTGTCTTGATGAAAGAGCACTTTCTTCTTCGCCAAATGGGGACGTTTTTTCTTTAAAATGTTGTTGAAACGGTCCAATAAGGCTGCATAGTAATCGCCATTGGTCGTATGTTTTGACGGAAGATAATCGATATGAATTATGCATGAATTATGTGCATCCCAAAAAAATGTGTCACCTTTCCGGCCGACTTCACAATTTTCGCCTTCTTCGGAGCTGGTTCACTCGATGAAGTCCATTGTTTTGACTGTTCCTTCGTCTCGAGTGTAAAATAATGAATCCATGTTTCGTCCACAGTAATGAATCGAGGCAGAAATTCATCTGGATTACGTTGAAACATATCCAAACATTGTTTTGAAATCGTCACACGGTCGCTTATGGTCCACAGTGAGCAGACGCGGCACCCATCTTGCCGATATTTTTTCTATACCCAATTGTTCATACAAAATCACTGTGCCATGTGATATACATGTGGCCTCAACAAGCTCGCATACTTTCGATCAGTCAAAACAATATCGTGGACTTTATCGATGATTTCTGGCGTAGCAGCCTCAATTGGACGTCCCGAACAAAGTGCATCACATGTGGATGTACGACTACGTTTAAATTCATTCACCCAATTGTATACAGTCGCAAACGCTGGTGCAGATGTGCTATGAACCTTATCCAACTCGGCTTTGATTTCTTTCGGCGTTAAACCTTTCATATGTAAATGTTTGATCACTGCACGAAACTTGTTTTTTTCCATTTTGCAAAAAATACAAAGGTTGTTCACTTTAATCGTCTACAGAAATAAAACCACGCTATGCATTCCGCTTAAAATTTGACAGTAATCAGCTGAAAGATATTACTTATCAAAAAGTAATGTGACATGACACTACGAGTATCCTCTGACTCAGATTTTTTATGAACTTATTGACTTGCTCTCGTATTAAGCAGGGTATCTTGCTCAACCAAATCACACTCCATGTTGTCACTTGTACTATCGAATTGACTAATGATATTATTTGATTAAATCTTGTTATTTTTATATCACAATATGTGCGCTATTTTTATTAATGATATCAGAGATCTCATGCCCTGAAAAAATCTTAAATTACCCTAACAAAACAGCTATACTTTGATGAAATTGCAAATGTTGCATTTTTGCAAGTGTTGTATCAAATTACATTGATGATGTCATCGCTAAAACATGTTAATGTTCTTGAAAAAATTTCTTATATTACTCTGACAAAGCAGTTGTATATTAGCTGATATTGCACTGTTTAGCAACGTCACATTTGCATCATATTACATTAATCATTGTCATTGCGAAACATGTTAATTGTCCTTGAAAAAAATTTCTTATACTAACAAGGTCATATTGAAACTTGCAAATTTGGTAACATTGCAATTTGCGGTGTCAGATTATATTAATGTAATCGCCAGATGTTTCTGAAAATCTTTTGTTACAAATAATTGTTGGAGGGGATAAGATTTAAATGGAGATTGGAGCAATGATACTACATCAGTCACTCAGACAGATTCGTTTTGCAATGATCTCCTATCAATTCATAACTTCAACATCGAATCGAGCAAGTAAGTATTTTAATTATATTTGTTTGGGAAGATTTTTTTTTCTCTATGTATTGCTTATTCTTTTGTTCTTCTCCATTACAGCGCATCTTTTCATATCATTTTGACAAGATTATTAGCGTTGATACCGACGGTTTACAAATTTTTGAAGATTGGAATTGTCGTGGGGCCAACTTCTCATATAGAAATTGCAATACCCGAAGCAACCGCATCATCCTGCTGCATGCTATGTGGATGGCGTTCATAAAAAAACAGATAAATATCCTGCGATTGGTGCAGTTCATTGAAAGTAAAAATACAAGGCCTTGTCATTAAACTTATTAAAATATGTGATGTTGACAATGTGAAATTATCTTTAAGAGTAAAGTGTTTATATATGAAATCGTCGACTATATTTTTTATGCTTGAACAATATATCGAACACATATATTATAATTTATGTCAATATATTAACATTATAAGCGATAAATTTAAATATTTTGTGACTCATGTACGTCAAAACCGTATAAATAATAATAGCGATGCTATAAATACTTTGCGTAGGATTTATGATAAAAATTCATATATTGAATGCGAATTGATAGTATATGCTGTGGATAATATTGTATATAATGCATTACATGAAAAATAAATGTCTGAAATAAAAATATCTCTGTGTCTGCAATTAATCGTTCCTTCTTCGCGGCATCATATTACGCGCGCGTAATCGATATCATCGCGCGACCGTATCATCACGCTCTCTAAAATAATATAATAATATAATTCGGCAGAATAGAAAATATTTCTGCATGAATAATCGTATGCAATAAACGCTGAAGGAAAAGATTACGACACATAAGAAGAGGACGATGATACAAAGGAAAAATGATAAGTAATAATGATAAGTATACATGATAAGTATAGCGCGCGGTGGGGACTGCGCCTGGTGGTGGAGGGGACAGGCGGACCGCGTCCGGAGGCGGTGGCGGGGGTCAACGAACCGCGCTCGCAGGTGGCAGCGGCGGACCACGCCCAGCGGTTATTGACGTCTTCACCGTAAGGCGGAGTTACGGCAAGTTTCCGCACACCTCCACTACGTAATTTCCGGCTACGTAATTTCCCGCACCCGGAACATCCTCGTCCCTCGCACATCTCCGCGACGTTATCCACTGTGATGTCATTTTCCTCCTTCCTCTGTGATATCACTCCCTCGCCTAGTCACGTCATCTCCTATGACGTCATCCCCTTCCCTCTCCCCCTATGACGTCATCCCCTCGCCTAGTGATGTCACCCCTTCCCTCTCGCCACGGGTAACCTCCCCCCCTCGGAGCTTCCGAATTAAAATCTCCCTTTTTATCTACTCAGGGTTTCCTGTATAAGTTTAAAGTCTTAATCTTCATTAGTTTATGGCCAAATGTGAATTATTTATAATAATAACTATAAAAATCAATAACTCTTAAATAATCATTCATTAAGAGCTGGTTCTTTGCATAAACAATTGCCATACCCTTCTTTTAATCTAATATTATTACTTATTTGCTCCATATTTTTATTGGCGAGTTATTAACAATAGATAATTTTAATTAATTAATTAATTAATAACTCCTCAATGGTTAACGTTAGCGATCTCGAATATTTTTAATAATAATACTAGCCTTATTTGCTTCGTTAGTTAATAGTTTATTTATAAGAAAAATTGTTAATTAAGGCCATAGATATTTTAGATATGACATTCCACGGATCGAGACTGCTACGTGGCGATGAGTTATCGGGTGACTTCATGCGTGCGTATTATTCCTCGCATATAATATATGTAATATAATTATTTAATTGTAAAATAGAATATCTAAATTATTAATATTAAAAATATCGGACTTTGACTGTAATGTTTATGATCGTCGTTTGTAATAGTGGACGCGATTTGGTTCCTTAATCCTTGTTAGTTAAGCAACAATTGAATTTATTTATAATAAACTTTAAAGTTTAATAGCTTTAAATGGAAACAAATTAAGAAATAATTTTTGATATATACATTCGCCTCTATCTGCTTCCTAATTCTACATTATTAAAAAGTAAATATGTGTTATTGGCGAGATGTTAGTTGTATAATATTTTCTTTATTAATTAATTAATAACTCCTCAATTAATGTTAATATTAATTTACCGGGGGTTTCTCCATAATATTTATTATAGTTCCTAGTTTTTATAATCAAATTTTCATTTCTTCATTATATTTGTTTATGGGGAGATTAATTAAATTCATTAATTTGCATGTGATGGTATCACATAGTGGTGTGAGAGATAGCGCAAGTGGACTCTTATGACTGCTAATTGACTTATGGCCCTTTCACACGAGCTAATAAAGGTTCTGAGTCTTAAGATGATTGTCACATTACCCTTGAGGGTGATTTCACATTACAAATTGGAAAATTTGATTATTTTGGAAAGTCGGAGTGAGACATGGGATTTCCACGAGTATGGTCAGGAGATTAAATTACTTCTTTTCATGAGAGGTGGCTTGCCATTTGCAAACGGCTGAGATTTATGGGTTGAAACGTGTTCTATAGAGCTTTATCTAATAATAAATCGAAATATCTCTTTCAAGATCAAATGAAGGTCATTTTTAATTTTATGTTTTATGTTCAATTATCCTGCAATAATCGAAATTTAAAGAAATTTTCCTGATATTAATATGTTTTACCTAATGTCGTATAATTTTTGTAATTTAATGTGGATAGATAAGAAATCTTATCTAGACTCTCCCGCTGAGCAGCCAAAGTACAAGGATAAATAATCCACAATAAAAAAGAGGGGTTCGGTAAAGTAAATTTCTTCTTTACCGACTGATGGTAAACCAGTGTTCTTAGATTTTATTGTCGATAACTATTTCTGGATCTTTTCGGATGGTAACCGGACTATCGGCACCTCGGTTAATGATTTATCGCAAGTTTTTCTATAAGATTGATTAATGTCTTATGCTCGGAATTGTAGAAGGTCGCATCCTCTACAGGGATATTAGGTGTATTCGGCGAGAAGCTTAAGGGTGAGAGAGTTTATATCTCATGCAGCTCAAGAAAATGCCTATACGTCAATTATCTTAAGTGAATGTCTAAAGTGATATGTCAAGCATCCTAAAAAAAAATTTATGCGTCAAGCAGCCTAAGTAAAAGCTCTCTTGATTTGAATATTCCTAAGAGAAAATATTTGTACGGGGATCGTCCCGAATCAAATAATTTGTCTGAAAAATTGAAAAATAAGTGGAAAAAATTGCTGTTACACATGCACTTATTAGTGCAAAAAACTGAGATCTTATTCGAGCGGCTGAGGATCTTGCAAACGGCTTCTACAATTGAAGTACCTGGTAACTTTCAATTAAATTTAAATATCAGCGGTGACAATCCGTTGTTGAAACAAATGTAAATATTTTATTCTTAATTCAATAATTAACAGTGTAAACTATTACTATTAACCCTTAACGTCTACACTGGAGTCTGTGAAATCCCACAAAAGTTTGAGTTACCATTTAAGAATGCACTATGCAATAAGCACGATTTGTCGCTCACGATGTCGTGCGTAACGTGATATCGCAGAGAAAAGGTTGAAAAAAGGATGGAAAGAAGGAAAGAATAATTGCGGACACTGAGATATTCATTATTTTATGATAATTTTTCTAAGTTTAAATTAAAATTTAGAATAATATAAAATTATTCACATTCACATTACAAATCAATCAAAATTTTAGGCATAACATCATCTTGGCCCATTATGACATTTTACTAATGTGTGATCATTAAAGATTAATTGTAAGATGATACATTTGGATTAGATGAGAAAATACTGATACCGAACATTATATATATATATATATACATACATGTATAACATATATATATTATATAGGATGTCCAAAAAGACTCCGGATTTAGCTGAATATAAAAGTGACTATAACTAATCGTAAAGGAATGTGAACTTGAATCGGCATGTATAGTACGCCAAAATATAATGCGTTGCCCTATGATTCACGTTCTACGATTCAATTACGACCATCCTTGTGCTAAGGCTATTACATAACGTTTTTAGAAAAAACGCTTCAGACAAAAGTTGTAAGGTTTCAAAGAAGCTATTTACTGATATTCAGTTTTTTTTCTTCATTAGTTTCTTTGTTTCGGTTATGTCAAGCAATTAGCTTTTGATTCCATCATGACAATACATCTATTTGCATTTCTTTAATTGCAGACGCAAAATTCTATAAATTGATTCCGTAATTGTATTTCACCAAATTTAATAATCGAAATGCTTCTGCCAATAAATTAAAAATAGTCAGCCCACGATGAACGCCTCTGACATTGGATCATAATTAGGCAAAGCGCAATTTATTGTTATAACAATAAATTTAATCATATCACTTGTATGATAAATAAAAGTGATATTTTCACGAATAACATAAAGATGCTAACCTTTCTCATTCTGGCTTTATAGGGTGCCAACAAGAAACACACATCACAATAACCAATTTTGGCCTTCTAGAGGGCCTTCCAACAAGAGACACAGTGCGACACGGTGCATCATTCATACAATCTTGTTCGATAATACAAGGATGAGATATTGTACTATATTGTACAGAGTCGCTTGTTATAAAGCACCCATAACCTTGTCTTATCAAAGGCAAACAATATTCTGCTATTACATTTTTTCTATTTTGTGGACAAAAAACACTATATAAATACACACACACACACACACACACACACACAC
>NW_011626928.1:476439-494076 GCF_000204515.1 Acromyrmex echinatior
CATAAGTAGCTGGCGATTTACAGAAAACCTCAAAGAACAATACTATGCTTGCAGAAACGAGTTACGAGCTTTAGTATAAGAGCAAAGTGTATTCAAAAATTTCATTTATATGCTACGTCTGCTACGAGATTGCCGCTTATCGTTCCGACATCCGAGCAGAAAGAAAGCTCAACCGAAACACACATCGCGTTCCGAATCTTGATATATGCATGTGTAAATAATTCAGTAAATAAAGTTTAGACATGTGTTGTATATATGTACACGTTCACACATGCGCGCGCGCGCGCACACGCATATGTACGCACACGCGTGTGTATTTATGCTATTATATGTAATATATATATATATATACCATACACACATACATACATACATACATACATACATACATACATATATATATATATATGTTATTTTATATATATGCATCAATAATTTACTAAATAAAATGTATATAAAAGACAGAACAGTGTAATTAAAATAATTATCTTCATTTGTATTCATATGTAAATAATATGGTATGTTTCTTGTTTAGGAAGAAATTATTTCAACAAAATTGAAATAACTAATATCATATTTATTTTATTATTTTTCCTCTCAAAAGAAAAAACTTTGACCAGGGCACGTTTTGATTGATATGGGCCTGAGTAGGTCGATAATTCAGATCATTTCTATGGTTCAGCGACGCACTTTTCATGACAGCGCCGCTGTCGGAATATCGCGGAACTAAAATACTGCTCAGTTTCATGGCTTCACGTCAATTTCACTCGTAATATACAAACGAAATTTTTGGATGCACCTTTCTCTTAAACTAAAACTCCTACCGCGTTTCTAAAAGCATGGGATTGTTCGTTTAGGTTTTCCGCCAGCTACTTTTCATGAACGTGCAAGATCTGAAACTCTTATATGCAACACATATTGTGATGTGTTGACTACAGAAGCCGATAACAAAACTGTAAGTCTTTAATTTTTTTTCATTTTTCGTATTCAAATGTAGCTGCCGATTTGCGTTGTTGTCGATACTTTAATTGTGGAGAAGGATTTTTCAGTCCATAAACACAGTTATGAGAAAGGTGCTTTTAAAATTTAATGATAAAACAGGACACTCCAGCAGCCCCTTAAATGATATATAACGTTACTTGATATATAAATATTGATGTCTTGATAGATGTTGTTACGTCCTATAAACGCCACGATTCTTTTCTTTCGAAAGAGTCGGCTCCACGTCGCGACTACGTGTTGTGACTACAGCGTCTATGAGACTCGAGTGGAGTCCTCTGATAACGATCTGACAAAACTGAAAAGAGAGCCCGGACAAGCTCCGCAAAAACTCGTAAACACCAATCAGTCCGGAAGGAATAACAACCTTAATGCAAACCCGAAAAGTAACAAGATTGCGAAAGATTATAAATGCACCTAAGTCACGCAGTAGTAAAAATCCAAGCTTTAGTCGTCCCAGGCTGATCAACAACTTTATCTTAAGAAGAGAGGCGTCACGTCACGCTTAAAAAATCATAAAACGCATGTGATAATTTCCCACGCGTCATCTAAGATCGCGACTGACTCTGCACGCAAAACTAGTTGTGCATGGTAACCGTTAACCCTGCGACCGTCCGTGAAAATTCACTACCACAAAATTAATTATAATATGGATTCAATAATTCTAGATAAATATTCAAAGTATGGAGACAGCATCTGTAAAGATGTCAGCCGCCAAAAAACAATCAGCAGCAATAGCGGCGGATTAAGTGACTCAGATAATAGCAACAATTGAAACGCATATAAGCATATAAGACTAGGTCCCAGCGAAAGCGGACACGACATGGACACAGAAAGAGTCCTGAAGACAACGGGACCAAACGTTTAAGAAATAGGAATAGTTAGAATAACCCACCCATTAGAATTAATTATTCGTTTATTTTATTTTGTATTCAAAGTTATTGAGATTCATTTTATTAAGAAAAAAGTCACATTGTAGACGAGGGTGTGTGAGAAAAGTAATGCTAATAATTTGATTAAGAATTTAAAGGCAACTGTTTTGATGTTTTATTTATTATTATTACTTTTATAATTTTAGTATATATCAGTAATTAAAGTAAAAACTTTAAGACATATAAAGGACACAAGTAATTGAGACTTGTTTATTTTAATACATTACAATAATTCAGACTAGTTTAATTAATTATATTAAGATGATTAAAGATATAATATTCAATGAAGATACCTGAAAATATAAAATATATAATTCAACCTACCTGGACATCCTTTAGGAATCGAAAGCAGTTTCAGCGGATGAACCTAAAGAGAAAAGAAATATGAAATTAGTTATTTATTATTAGGCATTAGAAAATTATTTACGAATTATTTAGTAAGTTATAAATAAAGAGAAAATTAAATATCGAATAAGTGGAATAAATTAATAATCAATGGAGAAAATAATTAATCTGTTGAAAATGCTGGAGGCAACCTAGAAGTGTAATAATAAATATTAGGAATTAATTTGAGATAAGGCAAGGAATTTAATAAGAGCATAAATAATTAAAGGAACGTTTATTTAAATTGTTAATAATATAAGAAAATTATTTTACTTCATTGCATATTATTTTAAGCAAGTCAAGGAATTCATTAATTAAAATGGTTAAATAAATATATTAATGGATAAATTAAATATTAAGGATTATAAAAGAATTATTTGACGTAGAGCAAAAGAATTATTTGTGAATTAATTCATCCATAGGAATCAATCAAAATCAATACATAGATTAGAAAAAGAAAGGAAATAGGTTATATATGTAAGACGAAGACAGACAATAAAAATTTAAATGAGTAAAGAAATAATTTGAATACAGAAATAATTCAAAAAGCATTCAAATAATTTGGAAGTAATTGTTTTTGAGGAATCAGAGCATTAGATAATTAATTAAAGCAGAAAAAGAACGGTTCTAATTGGTTGATGTAGGAGAATAATTATAAAATGTTTCGAGTAGCTTGAGAATATCATTATGAGAAGCCAGAATATATTAGAAGACGTAATTTAAAGTTTTGAATGTAAATTTATTTGTTAGAAGCAGATTCATGACATAATGCAGTAACTTACTAGCGATAAGGTTGGGCAATTCATATTGACAATTTCACATAAGGTTGGGCAATTCTATTGACGATGTATACAGCAAATGCAAGGGCCAGAAGAACTTAAGGGAGATACAATGGAGCTTCCTGAATTTATTCTTTTGTTTTATTTCAATAATTTTTGACATTTGACACTATCTAATGATTTTCACTAGACAGCCCTGCAGATGCATATGCATCGGACATACGAAAGACGCGGGAAAGCGACAAAAGCATAAAATATATATAGAATTAAATGTATTTTCGTAAATTTTAAACAGAAAATGTATATAAACTAAAAGATATATATTAAACTAAAAGACTATTAATGTTATATTAAACTAAAACCAGCATGAATGACGGAATGAATGAGACTAGAAGTAACTACAATGTAACCAGATAACTTAGCGATTCTGATGCGAGAAAGACACAGCAGTCATGACGGCGCGTGCACGGGATCGGAAACGAAAAAGAAGCAGCCATGAACAGAGTAGTCTTAGCGGAACCAGCAAGGAGAACAGAAGGTCGACAGAACGCGCGACTCACGAAATAAAGGAATTCCGTTTTGTTACATACGAGTAATAACGTGTTCTGAATAGGCGGCATTGTTAGTAGTTCGATCAACATATTTGTAAATGCGGAATAACGCGAGAAAACGATGAAAAGGGTAATAATCTCGGATGCGAACGTAAAATGCGAAGTTTTAGAGCGCAATCGCTAAAATTGAGAATCGAATAATGAATCGGTAGAAACGTCATAGAGTGATATACCAAAAGACGTAAGTGCGTTTTATAGTTCATAAAGCGACTAAATAACCAAAGACATAGTGCTGAGTGATTACGTCATCCTGGTAGCAGCCATCTTTGAAGCCGCCATTACATGACACGAAGCATACGCGTGTTTGGGAGATGAAAGGCGCGAGTGAATGTGTGTGTGAGTGTATGTGAGGCCAAAATTGTTATGTTTAATAAATTTTTTTTTAATATAAACAGTCTAAAGTGTTATTTGTGATTCACACCATTCTGCACGATCTTGCAAGTTTTGCGGCGACGGGATACAATGCCAGCAGCGATCCAGAGGGATTTTTGCAGACAAGGGCCAATCCGAAGGAAGGAGGGAAGCAATTAACTAGTCAGAGGCTTCATCGAAGGACCAAGAGGACCAGAATTTGATCAGAATACGACAGAGACAACCTTCTCAGTTGGAGGATAAACTGAGTGGCGACCGAAGTAGTAAGTGCTTGTTAGGCAAGTAATTATTCGAAGCATGATCATAATTAAATACCGCTGATTAAATCAATTGAATATCGAGTCCGGTTACAATCCTAACCTAATCATATTTTCCGCGAGATAACAGAATTCATCATCCGTCTGGAGCAATCTTAATAAATCTCGCGTGACATTTCAACTAACTATTGCATCCTAGACAAAGGGCACTACGTCTTTTTTTCAGGGTATAAATAGAAGTCCTGCGGAAGCGCAAAGCGTCAGTAGAAAAGTCCAGGTAATCCGGTTCACATCAGTACACAAGAAATTTTACCCAGTTCGTGCTAACAGAGCCTTAGGCTCATCGCGCATCTTAGTGTTCAATTACGTCGTGTGCTCTCTAGAGAGCATTTCTATAGACCATCTAGTCTTGACTCATCGGACTATCCTTCTGGCGCTGGATTGCGTGGATAGCGGGTCTCCTCATCATAGCAACATCCACTCGAGGATTTATGAACTAAGTAATCCCTCGCAGCTAAACAGTTAAGTCGGGCTGTCATTCCATCCATCTATCCACACATCTCCTCGTATGGGTACACACACAAATATACATGTATATATATGTATATATATATATATATACATATATGTGTGTGTATATTTATATATACATGAATACACACTCGTACGTAATTAACGGACCCATACACATATATTTAACCTTTCGATTCGGTTATAGTACGTGTTTCATACTACGAAAAAAACACGGGGACGAACCCCTTATCCCTTACCTCTCAGAAGGAGTAGGCGGAGCCGTCCACCTAGCCAAAGCGTGCCGCCACAACCGATCAACGACGATTATTTAGAGATATCGTACTCGTCAATCTCCGAACAATCACAACTTATAGATCTCACTTCCTCCCCGCTATTCAGAAGATCCTTAATTATTCCCCTTCTCCTCTCGAAAAGCGATTCCCTCGCTCACCTCTTTTAAATCAGCTCTCATTTTCTTCATATCAAGCAGATCCCGTATCGGTCGACTGGGATCGGCTTTTTAGACTTTATTCCTTCCTCTCCAATGAAGGGGATAGACTAGTGAATGTTTCTATTCCAGGAAATCCTCCTTATAAGCCATTCTATATAAGCACCTAATTCTAATGTGCTCCTGCACCACCTTCCTTGTCTCCAATTCCCAATAACTCTATTTTCCACTTCTCCTATCCACACACATACACATACACACTCACATCTCCATAACTTCATTAGGCTAAACAAACTATTATAATTGAAATTAAACATACACAAACTTAACCGTAAAGGAACTTAGTAATATGTTTTTTTTAAATATATAAATGTAAGTTTTAATGAAACTTAATAATAATATTTTTCTTTTAATGAATGTCATTTTATATTATATTGGGTCATCTAAAAAGTATCCGCGGTTTTTTATCACTAGATGGTGTTGATGGTCATATATCGGGCAACACTAATCCGATTGTGTCAAACAAACGCGCGTCTGAAAGATGACATTTTAGGTTACATTTTTTGTAAATAAAGTTTGGTGATTCATCAATCGTGTCAAAAGTTATATTGGTTTGAAAATGAGTGAAATATCTGAAGAAATACGCTATGTGATGCTTTTTTACTACAAAAAAGGCAAAAACGCAGCACAAACATGCAGATAAATTTGTGAAGTTTACGGCGCGGATGCTATAAGTGAACGCAGGACGCAGCATTGGTTTGATTTCATTCTGGAAATTTTGATGTCAAAGATCGACCTCGCTCTGATCGGCCAGTCACTGAAAAAATAAATGAAATTTTACAACTGGTCAAGCAAGACCGGCATGTGAGCTGTCAGGAGATAGCCAATGCACTAAGAATCAACCATATGACAATTTGGAATCATTTGAAAAAGGCTGGCTACGCAAAGAAACTCGATGTTTGGGTGCCACATGAATTAACGCAAAGAAATTTGATTGATCGAATTTCCATCAGCGAAACACTACTAAAACGCAACGAAATCCACCCATTTCTGAAGCAAATCATCACAGCCGATGAAAAATGAGTGAAATACAAAAATATTGTTCGTAAAAGATCATGGCGCGGCAAACCATCACAAACGACTTCAAAGCCTGGATTGATGGCAAATAAGGTGATGCTGTGTGTATGGTGGGATTGGAAGGGAGTCGTCCATCATGAAATGTTATCACATGGCCTAACGATTAATTCAGAGCTCTACTGTTCACAACTAGATAGATAGATTACAGGAAGCGATTAAGAAAAAACGACCAGAATTGATTAACAGAAAAGATATTGTCTTCCATCATGACAACGCCAGACCACACACATCTTTGATGACGCGCCAAAAATTGAGGGAAAGTTTTGATGCATCCACCGTATAGCCCGGACCTTGCACCGTCTGACTACCATTTGTTTCGATCTCTGCAGAATTCTCTTGATGGAAAAACATTGGCCGACAAAAGAGCTGCCGAAAATCACTTGAAAAAGTTTTTCGCCGATAAACCACAAAAGTTCTACACGGATGGAATTATGAAATTACCCGAAAAATGACAAAAGGTTATAGATAATAATGGCCATTATATACTTGATTAAAATTGATTTTCAATAAAGAAAAATTTCATTCAAAAATTGAACAAAAAACCGCGGATATTTTTTAGATGACTCAATAAATGAAGATCCTGTCAACTTCCATTTATTTTAAATCATCACTCATATTCCATTCCCTCTAATACTTGAGATCGCACGAGGTCCATTCCCGGGTCAAAAGGATTAAGTTCCTTGACCCAAAAAGTAGGATCGGCGTTCACTCCATCGAAACAGATATCCTAACGTCCTTTCAGGACGTTGATCCATATTTCGGGACCGAAAAGGTGCATACGACTCACAGCTGTTCGCCTCTGTGCGTATACCTGTGAGATTGAGTTTAATCGTCCTCTCCATCCTCCCTCTGTCTCCTTGATCAAATTCTTAGGAGTTTGGATGTAACAATATAAATGATAAAATTTTTAGCCTGATGGGTTGATATTTTCGATTTTTTTCAATATCTACGAAGTTAAAAATATATCTCTATTATTCGCAATATTAATTTTATGTTTTATTTTTTGTTCCAGACATGACATTGCGAACATCATCGCACAGTTAAGTCGGGTATTTGACGGGTTGGTGGATACGATTCGACAATTGCAAGTAGGAGGCGAACAGTATTCAGAGCCGATTGGGTAGAAAGCGGAGGAAGGATCAGGATGAAGATGACGACATTACATTTATATTGAAGCGGAAAAGAATTTAAATAAAATGGTTGCTGTATATATTGTTATGCGCTTAATTATCTTCGTTGGTAGTAACACAGGTATTAATCGAAATCTTACAACATATTAATTTGCTAAATTCTCATTAGTTTAAATTATTACTTTACATAGCAATACATCATCACGTTATTATGGAAAATTTGTATTTGTAAATTAAACGTGTAAGCTTTTGAAAAGAAACCCAATAACCTTATACGATAGCAAATTATAATTATTAACTAATATGTTATAATAAGATTCACTCTTGGAATCACATAGACAAGTTTAAAACAAGATCTTATAACTTCTTACGATCATATCAAGGTTTTTTCGGATTGCACACGTTGTTGCTTCAGGATTGAGGTTTTTAGATTATAAGCGCTAGACTTTTAGTATGTCATTGTAATTGTTTTAATGTAGACTTTATTTATAACATTGAAAATGACCGGAACAAAGGTCGAAACGTTTGTATTTTGATTAGTTAAATATAATGTTTAGTAATTTATAACAATAGCGAATAATATCTTGCTTGTGCTCTGAGCCCTTTAAATGATTATTTTAATTTAAATAAATCATAAATATATCACAAATATATATACATATATGTAAAATAAATAAATATATATATATAGATTAACTTAACTTAGCATTTATTCTTTTTTTTCCATCCTTCTTCCAACCTCAGCGACATCGCGTTACGCGTGCGTTATTGCGCGCGACCGTATCATACCATTACGCGCTCTTACTATGCGATAGAATAAAAATCTTTATTTAATTGCGAAAAGAATCCGAGAAAAGAATACCAGAGAGGAATAGAAAGCTACACAGGGCAAATATAAATAGTAAATATGTTATAAAAAATAAAAATATTTCACTGTCCACAATTATTCTTTCCTTCTTTCCATCCTTCTTTCAACCTTTTCTTTGCGATATCGCGTTACGCGTGACAAATCACGCTTATTGCATAGTGCGTTTGCACTCGAATCGTTAAAAAATAAAATAAAAATATAATATAATATAATAAATAAATAAATAAATAAATAAAATATTTCGCGTGCTAGAAGAATAAGATGACGATGCATAAAAAGAAAAAATGGTAAGTCTTAATGGTAAGCATATATGATAAATATAGCGTGCGGTGGGGACCGCGTCTGATGGCGGCGGTAGGGATTGGCAGTGGTAGGGACCGGCGGCGGCGAAATCATTAATTATTTCACATCATACATCTAATGACTAACGATGTTGAAAATGAACTTCGCGCATCCAATCAGGATTCTCAGATAACCAATAGTGTATTTTATGTCTGTTAAGGTGTCCAAATATTAGTAAATGTTGCTTCATCAGAAAAAAGAATATTTTGCAAAAATGAATTATTTATCATAGTATAACGGATCCACTAATAAAATATTACACAACGTTCACAATCAGTTTCCAAAATTTTCTGGGTCAAAATCAAACGATGCGGATGAAATTTCTGTTTTTTTTTAAAATCCGCTGTATTGAAAACCGTCCAACTCCAGACGTGTTTGCTAATTTGCGTTGATTGACATGTGGATTTACTTCAACTGCTGCGAGAATGTTGATACTGTTATCATAATTAACTACAGGATTTTATGTCCTTTAATTGCACTTAATTGACTATGTATACGCAAACAATTTTCTAAACGAAGAAATGTCATACGCGATTTTTGAATATTATAACGTTCTAAAAATAATTGCGCACGTCGATAGTTTTTCTCTCATTCTCCCAGAATTAACAACATATTAACTTCCACATCAAGATGAGCCAAAATTTTTGAACCTGATATAAGATGAAAACCAGCTCAAAACTAACTAAATACATAATAGATCTGTATTTACGTTTCCCGATAAATGTGTGTATTTATATTTCTTTTGATTAATATCAAGATCGTTCCATTGTGAATATAACTTATCCATATCGTGAACACGATAACTTTGTGTCAATGGCGTTCAATTATCAATAAAATAATTATCAATAAAAGTTTAAATGTTCAGAATGTTTGATAGGAGCATTTTTCAAAGAAGTGTTTTAGACAAAATTTACTTATTTTTCCCCGTAGAATCCAAATATGTAACATTTTATAGGGAGTAAGTTTTCCATTTGAAACTTTGAAATTACACTCCGCCCCTCTTCGAGGGGGGGACAGGGATGGATTTTTATTTACATAATTAGAAAGGACTCTCGAATATATGAAACTTTTTCATGAACAACTTTTTGATAGAAATATTTTTAAAATTATTAGCTTGTAACACTTTTTTTTACGTAGGCCATCCTGTATATATAGGGTGTTTTATTTTAAATGATATGATCGATTATCTCGCGAATCGATGATTTTATTGAAAAATTTTTCCAACAAAAATTACATGGCTTGAAGGGGGACACATGATGAAAATGACTTGGCGTGAGTGATCTTGTTAAAATCAGGTCGAAGTCATTAATGTTTTTTTAAATGGGAACTTTTATATATTTTTATTACATATTTTTGTAGCTTACCTTAAGAACTTTCCAAAACATTATAATAAAGTTACGTTTGAGTACTTTCCGAGTTATGGAGCTTGAAAGTTACAGTACCGCCGGCGTTATGCATATATCTTGTCTTAGTTGGTCGGATCAATGATCGGTCTTGCTTTAAACGGCCGGATCAGTGATTAGTCTTGCCTTAGTTGGTCGGATCGGTCCTGATCTTGCCTTAATCAGCTGGATCATTGATCGGTCTTTTCTTAGTTGGTCGGATAGATCCCGATCTTGCCTTAATCGGCTGGATCAGTGATCGATCTTGCCTTATAACTTAACAAGTACTTAACGAAAAGTAACTTTATTATATTGTTTTGGAAAGCTCTCAAAATAAGAGCTATAAAAATATGTAATAAAAAATAGGAATTTCCATTTAAAAAAACCGTTTAATTTAAACGCACACACGCACGCACACACGCACGCACGTACGAACGCACGCACGCACGCACGCACGCACGCACACATACCCGGTGTCCCGTACCTTTTCATTAATATTTCAGAAAGTGAAAGGGATGAAATTTTGAACTGAAAGTTCCTTCACAAATTTTGGCTCAAAATCATTATTTACCGAGTTATTGACGAAATTAAATATGATTAATCAGAGAGCACGCAGCCGGAGTATGCAGAAGCGTAGCATGCCATGGGACTTCTCGCGCTTGCTATGCATTCTCCTGATCGAATATTTATTCTAATATCATTCATATTAATTAATAAGTAAATCATTAAATCAATAAAAAGGAGGATAAATAAATAAATAAATAAATAAATAAATAACTGAATAAATAAACAAATAAGATGAAATTAAATTAAATATTAAATTCATATGTAAAGCTGGCGTCTCACTTGGTGGAAACTCATAAAATATTGAGAGTTCAAAGTATATTTACATTAGTTCTATAATTCTACATAGTTTAAAAAAATAGTTCCGGTCATTAAAGCCGAGAACCCACCTTAAATGAGACATGAGATTTACACATGATGATTTGGTCAAACAAGAATAAAAACCATATTTTCTTGAAGGATTTTAAAAGATACATAATTCTTTGAAGAGTTCTGGCGATTAACATTGTTATTCTTAACTAAATCATAATATTTTGCAAAAAAGAGGTCTTCGCGCAAACAAAGAAAAGCTGTTGGACGATTTTTAAGAGTTCTGTGAAATCTATGACACTTATCGTGTAGTTTTGAATTGATATTCCAAAACCTTCCGAAGAGGTGTGATGATAAAAATTATTTGTTAATTTTTAAGCAAACAATTTTTAAGACCCAAGAAAGGCTCTTTTTAGGATATGCGCATGAGACGCTAACCGAAATCAGACAGTTCTGTAAGGTTTATGGTATCTATCGTGTTGCAATGAATGTATCCTAACGCCCATCCAAGAGTTCTGGAGATCCGCCTTCCAAAGATATTGGGATTTTTATTGCTGAATAAGATAAAAATACAGAGCTTGGTTTCTGGCGCGTGCGAACAATAATAACAAAAGGTTAGGTCTAAACGAGAAGGGTGCTCACGCCATCTGTCAGGTAACTGATATAAACGTGATATACATATAGTGGGACTAACGGCATACAATCAACAAAAGAGTTCTGAACAATTTTTAATTCCGAGAAAGGCGTCCTTCAGAACATATATGTATGTTGATCACGAGAGACACAGAAGATCAATCCTACGCAACATGAACGCGCGTAAGGACATCCAGGGAGGAAGGAGAAAAAGAAGACGGCCATTAGTGAAGAGTTCGTATCGAAGACGAATAGATCGCTGTGTTAAATAAAACAAACCGACACGTAATTAATAAGTGGATCGCGTTAATTGGCATCCGTACTATTTGATATTGACGAACGCGAGTTATCAACAAATTACGTATAGCAAAATACGTAGATAACCGCAAATTCATTAATTTATATTAACGGGTGATTGCGTGAAAAAAAATTGCATCATACCATTCATTATAACTATTAGGGAACGACACGAGTTACGATTATCATTAATTAAAACACATAATTGCCATAACCTCAAAATAATACGAGCACGTGCACGCTAGTGCGATAGGTACCGCACAGTCTCCTTGTGTTTATTTTAATATAATCTTTAGAAAGTATTTAGCAGCAAGATATTGAAATTTATATTTGAGCAAGGGTTCTCTAGATTCAGCATGCATAACATTTATAGGAGCTGAAATTTTGTAAGACAAAGGCGAAGAGCGTGATTTTGAACGCGCAGTAATTTATTTAAGAGTTCATTGTCCTTCAACGCAAAGATTAGAAAGGCATAATCTAAGGCAGAGCGTAAAGATCAACAGGCTCGTAAAGTTAATTAATTTTCTTTTTTTTACATACAGAGTATTCTACCATATCTCTTACCGGAGAATTTAGGGTGTCTAAGTAGACATCCAAAAATCTCACCGAGTTACCCGGTCGGGATAATGAGAGATCTCTCGAAGTTAATTACTAAGTTATTGAATGATTGACGTTTTTTCTTTCAGAAAATCATCATTTAAGTTTTGGAGGAGATTTCTAAACCTCTGTCTGAGAGGACGCGAGCTAAAGACGTCTCGACGGACCGGAGAGCTTTGTAGGTAGAGGAGCAAGTGGAATAAATTGTAATATCGTCAGCGAATTAGAAAGGAGATGTTGGGATCTAAAAATTTGTTGATTTTGCGGAGGCAAACTAAAAAGCATTGGATTAAGAATAGATCCTTGAGAAGTCCTTTTACGTGAAATAAGTGGAGAGTGAACCCTGCGAAACGAATTAGACAGATCTGAATGAAATAAAATTTTTGACAAAATTAATGATAAGCAGAGGGAAACTCAGGTTAATTTAGTCCTGTAGAAGAATGATAAGACATTAGGATAAGACATTATCAAATACACTTTAATATCAATGAAGATGGCTACTATCATACTGTGATATTTTCTAATAAGGCCAGCATATAGAAAAAGTTAGGATGATTAAATTGTCCTAACCTAAATTTCCTGAATTCGAATTGATTATTAGGTAATAAGTCGATTAAGGGGGAGAAGGAGGACTCTGCCAGCCAATAAATACGATTAAAGATTATACGCTCCAATATTTGAAGAGAACACGACGTAAGAGAGATTGGACGGTAGCTCCTCCCTCCCCCCCCTCCATGAGGCTTAGGAATAAGAAATATTAATGAGTGATGCCATTGTACGGGAAAAACAGAAGATTGGAATAATTGGTTCAGTTTAGAAAGGAATAAGATTGGAAATAAGACCGTTTATGTTAAATACATTATTTTAAATATGAAGCACTACTACGGTCTGAATTACGGTTAAGATGTTGAATTATTATATATATATTCATTTAAATGAATTAATTTCAGAAATGATAATTGCGAGGAATATTTCTAAGGTCTCGGTAGTCTAAAGGCTTAGGACGCTCGCATGAAATGCAAGAGATCCGGGTTCGATTCCTGGCCAAGGCAATACGTTTCGCAATAAGTTTATTACAGTTTCTTAAGATTAAATTTAGGAAATTTGTGAGGATTATTAATATTTCAGATTGATTGCATTGAAAGTCCGACAACCATATCGGCACGCATCTTCGTCATAATCCGGAGTCCAAGGTGCAAAAGGGGGAACCTTTAAATACTCGGTCTTCACCTTTGAAATATTTAATACATTTAGAATTTGAAGAGGGGGGGGGGGAGATATTTAGCAAAACAAGAGAGAATTCCATTAATAAATCTATCTGATTTTTCGGGGGCCAATGAATGAATAAGAGAAGAGACACTATCAATAATATCCTGAGCATGCTCTTTGAGCCAATCAGAGGTGCAAAGCTATTAGGCTTTAGTGAGTCGAATTCTGTAAAAGGTAGTAGATGAACATGTCAAATATATCACAATATTGACGACAACCAGGGGGAAGCGCTATCGAAAACATCCTGTACGACAAGGGTTTCACACATAAAATCAGACGAGACTACAGCAAGATCAATGGTTGAAGGAGCCCTAGAGGGATGAGAAAGATAAGTAAAAGAATCCGGAGAATTCACGCAAACAAAGTCATGAGATTCTATAAGATCATATATAATAGATTCCCTACATAGGATCTGAAAGATGACAGGGGATAGTGTGCGTTGAAGTCTCCAATGACCAACGTGGAGCACGATGTATCTACGAAGAAGAACAGAGAGTTGATTGCTGATTCGAGATGTTAGGGTGACGGTAGGCACCGATAATCATTAAACTAGAACTTTTAAAAGAAAGAGAAATAACGAGAATCTCCAAGGAGGGAAGTAAATCAGGTTTTTTATCAGAAACAGTATAATAGTTTGAATTGCGAATTAATATATAGCCATATCTCTAATGTCGTGAGAAGAGGAGTCGAATCGAATGCAATCGAATCCATGGATTCGAAGATGAGGGCAAGCAGATCTCAGCAAGAATAATGATATCATATCATTCCGCCAATTTCTCCAACTTGGGTTTTTCCTTACGTCTCAGCAGTTTCAAAATAAAAGCCCAATCGAGTTCATAGAGCTATGGAACTGTGTAGAAGTACTATTAGGATTCATGAGATTATATATGAATAAAATGTTCCAAAATTTCTTGTATTTGTCGAAGTCCAGCATCGAATTGAGTCTCAGTAAGCGTAGAATTCCTCCGGAATATTACCTAGAAGGTTATGAAGAAGATTATAGAAAGCAAACCGAAAAATTGCAAAAAATCAGACTGTCGATAAAGATTTATCTGGGAGGAGGGGGGGGGGGAGTTGGGACGGAGAGGAGAGGGATTAGAAATGGGAAGAGTAGGACCAGATAAAGAGCGTAAAAGGGATTCTATATTGGGGAGAAGATCGAGGTATAAGAAGAATGTGCGTCGTTAACAAAAGAATTCTGTCACCTTCCATTGGGAGCCAATAAGGCTAAAGTTATGTGTTCTCAACATGAATACTTTCCGTTCACCTTCGCTTTCATAAAAAACCGATTTGGTTGTCACATTTGTAACTTACTAAAACAATTATGCAATCTCGTCAAATTGAGTGTAAATATTGAGACTCGTATAAAATTTATTAATTCATGCTTGAAATTAGAGTTAATTCCGCCGCATCTATATAAGTTTTCCAAATCCAACGGAATTTTGTTACACAACAATACTTGTTACAAAAGACTCGAAAGGATACAACGTAGCAATGTAAAGGCAATCATGCGATTGGAGTTGAGGACGCTTACTGCCATTTGCACTCAACTAGAAATATAATAACATCTTTTTACTTTACAACACAATTTTCCATAACTTACCATTCCTTGTATCTGGTCAATTTTTTAAATATTTAGATAAAATTAACGGTTTCCATTTTTCTAAACAAATGTTTAAAATAAATAAAAAAATAAATTGGCTAGGACAGAAAAAATTAAAATCATTAAACTCAAAAATTAAACCTATTTCTTACAACGTTACCAAAGACACTAATTATCCTCATAGTGTTCAACTTGTTGTTGATGGGCGATCGTACAATGAACAATCCATTTCCGAGAGAATTAATATTGCTCCCGACGGTTTTGATGGGGCTTCTCCTTTAGACTCGTTACGAGAAAAATGGTTTGTCAATTTGAACGACATTGACGTTCCCTTAGAGGCTCGCGAACACTTTGTACAAAATTTATGATAAAAATTCTATTATGGAATGTAAACTAGTGGTCTACGGTTTAAATTATATTGTACATGCTGCATTAAAAATTAGATAAGTAAATCTATATTAAAAAATATACATATTTCTTTGAAAATTTATCTTTTCCCTAATCTCTTCATCATTCCTTCTTCATATCTTCGTGATAGTAAATTAAGAAAGCGCGTCCGGTTGATCGACTTATATCATTAAAATATTATTAAAATTGTGCTCGTATCTTTCTATTGTAAAATCGCATCATATAAAAGTCATAAAATGAAATGAATACCATATCTTTTTAATAAAATCGCGTGCGAGAGAATATATATCAACAATTTGTGACTACTATACGCCAAAATTGTATTAACAATAAATGTGATGTATTAAAAGATTGCATGAAGTTTATGATGAAACTTCAATCATGGAGTGTGAATTAGTAATGTGTGCACCTCAGATAAAATTATATACACTGCGTTATATTTAAAGTAAAAAAATAAATTAATGTTTTATAGAAATGTATAATATAATAATACTTAAAAATATACTATTGAATTTTTAAAATTATTTTCGGTCTCCTTTTTCCCTGCCTCTATTCGGCGGTTTAGAATTATATATGATAAGAAGGTGTGCAATTTTTTTTTCAAATAAATTAATGAAATTATTAAAATAACAATTGAATAATAAGAAATTATAATTCTAATCTCTATATTTCTTTCCTCCATAATCCTAAAATATTTTTTTCGCTCCCTTCTATGACATCATCTGCTTGTCACGTAACTTTGAAATCTGCGCATTCCTGTTTCTCCTTACCTCGAGTGGAAAAGAATCTTCTTTCTCTATAGTTATTTAGAATTAATTAATAATATAATAGCTGTTCAGTAGTACAATAAGTGTTTGATAGTTACTCAGTTCGATAGTTACTCAATAATAGTTTATAATGGTTTGATAATTAGGAACGCTCAGCCATTTGTATTACATTACATTATTAGAAATATTATAATTAGTTGTTAAATTAAAATCATTGCTAAGTCATTAAAAAATATCATTAAAAAAATCATAAAATAAATATCATATTTACTTAATAAAATTGTGAGCAAGAAGAAAAGAGAACGTGAGAGAAAATATAACGGGAAGAAAAGAGAGCGCGAATACTATGATAAGTATAGGACCACAATGGGTAGGAGAGAGAGCACGAATACTATAGTGAGTATAGAACTACAACGGGTGGGACATATATCATTATGCATATAATTTGGCAACGTCGCAATGTATCAAAATTACATTCATGATGTCATCGCGAAATATGTCGAATGTATACGTCGAATGTCCTTAAAAAATCTTTTATTATACTAATAAAGCTGTCGTATATCGGCGCTTGCATTTTTGATCTCTCGCTTGTGTTGGTTGAACAATTCCATACGCATTTCTGAAGAAACATGTTGGAGGAGACGAAACTTAGAAAGCTCGGGCAATGTTACTGCATCAGTCGTTCACGGACCGCTACTACTACGCTTACAAGCATGTATGATTCCATGAGATTTTACGTTCCTATTAAAGATGAAGAGTTTTATAAACAGTAAGTTTTTATTTTATAAAACCTACATCCACTGACAAATTAATTTGAGCTGGTTGCGCACTACAAAGAGGTTTATTAATGACCACCCCAATATACTAATTACTAACGCCGATAAGGGTAACGTCACTGTTGCTCTGAACAAAGACTCCTACGTTTCGAGGATGGAGGAGATTCTCTCGGACACGAGTACCTACGCCTTAGTGGATAAAGATCCCAGTAAGAAATTAACGCGAGACTTACGCGCTTTTTTAGTGAGATGGAAGCGGG
>NW_011626939.1:761-39916 GCF_000204515.1 Acromyrmex echinatior
TTTTGGGAAAAATCCAATAAAAATTTGCCACAATCGTAATTATTACGTGGCATTAGGTGTACAAAATTGATTGGCGCTTTGGATTCTTTTCTGACGACGTTCAGCGTAACAGTCATGCGCGACAGAAAATCCGTGCGTGGGATTGGTGACAGCGCGTGACGTATTCGTCGGAGTGCGGCGCTCGCGTGCGCGAATTGAATCGTTCTAGAACTTTCGATTGTCCATTGCCGGTAACGACAACTTGTTTGCGTGTAACGAATTGTTTTTAAAAGGAACAAAGAACGACGAATCGATGATTTTAACGAGGATTAAGATCATGCTTGAGATGAAATCACGAGCTCAATTTATGCATGCGTTCAATGACAATTAATGTCGGTCGACTGAAAGAATTCTTGCTTTTCTTTCGAATTACCGATCTCGAACATCTATGTTTTTAAGAATTTTTTCTTTTGTTTATCTACTTTTAATTATCATTAGTGGTTTCTTTTATACTCTGAAATTATTTATTAATTGTATTTGTAATTTAACAACTAGTCTTTGAAAATCTTTTTTTAAATAGATTGATTTTTACTGAAGAAAAATCATATTACGAGCGTCCCGATTATATTCAGCGATTTCAACATCTTACTTTTATTATCTTAATGGACCATATATTCGTAACAAAGAAAGAAGGCATAAGCATTTGATACGTATCTACATTTTTTAAATCTATTTTATAATACACAGAGAGAACATCGTCTTTGTGTTATGAGAATCCGACTTTTATTGTAACATTATTCTAACATTGAGAATGATCTCAATCGGCGTCGAAACGTTTATACTTTTTACTAATTTAGTTTTAAATATTAAAGGTTATTAATTTTAATCGGCTTGTAGCCCCTGTTATTACCTATACTTAATTTATTTCAATTGAGCAATTCTATTAATTTATATTAAAAGTTATGTTATCTTGTTATCTAAAATGTGATCCTCGAGCCTGTTGAGCGGTCGAGGAAAACATTTTTACATCGCTTTACACTTGAATGAAGAGACAAGAGCGAGAAAGACGGGCTGTTTTACAATTAGTTACCTTCGGTGCGCCGAGAGTGAAGGAAACAGCGAGAACGTAATGCGACAGAGTCAGAGCTAGTTCTCTTTTACCGCCTGAAAGAGCTTGCTGGCCACGATTACACACGGATATGGACTCAATCCTTTGCGTGTGTTGCGTGACAATGGCAACTCGACTGCCGCTTGCCGATGTATCCGCGTATCTCCGTCCACATAACGTATAAAATCTCATAACAATACACTAAACAGTACAATATAATTAGAGTAAATTGATAATTATTTTAGCCTCTGACTTCTCTAAAATTATTAAGATTCTGTCACTGCAACTATAAATGTATAAAAATTCATTTATTTTTCTCATGATTATATGCATATTTAATATGATACTATAGTGAAGTCAATTTCCATAATTTGAGATAATAGCGGTACTTGATTCTTAATAAGACTACCGTATTGTTCCGTTGATGTATACCGTATTGTTCTCTGCCGTATTGTACAATATTTTTTATCTTCTTGTATATTTTATTATAATAACTAATTTTTCTCTCGTTTGGATAAGATATTGTATCTAAGCAAATGAAAAGTTGATGTATCATGTTAATTATAAAAAATCAATTCAAATAAAAACTATAGTAAACTTTATATACCGAAGCTTTTAAATAAATAAATATGAAACATTTATATTGTATTCTCTAATAAATATGCGCAGTTTTGATTGTATTTTAGAGTAAGAAATATTTTTCGATCATAACACCGTATAAGGAATATTCTAAACATTTTGTAAGAAAAGAATAAAATATAATTACAATCTTTTATTCAAATTGCAAGAAAAAGGGTTCAAAAGCATTTTGGAAAACTAAAACAAATTTGTGTATCCATATTTGAAAAGAATCCTTTAAACACTTATAGTTCTGGTTTCAGGAAAAAAAATGCAAGTTTTCTTAAAAGTTGACATTTTTCATTGGTGTCAAAGAATTATTCTTAAATGGTGTGTTATTGTTAAATAGTGTTTATGTCGAATTATTCCAGCACGAAATATCGTTTTTGTTTAATTAAATTAAATCGACTCCCCCCCCCTCTCTCTCTCTCTCTCTCTCTCTCTCTCTCTCTCTCTGTCATTAGGTAATTGCTCGCGTCGTCAGATAAATGCTTATATTGTAGATTTTCTTTGTTCTCTTTGTAGGTATTCTAACCTAGTAATGCGGTACCAATATCCAAGCCGTTATATGCACGCAATCAGGTCTCTACTTTTTATAACTTGTACGTTCTAAATAATTATTTGAGTTTGTATTAAACCGCCATATGAATAATATTTATTTGTAAACTTAACGATTTCCCGTCAATTATCCTTTGTTAGTTAGTCATCGCCGACGCCCAGATCCGCTTAGCGCCACATTGGGCACACCAGCCACAAACATTTTGCGGTTACAGGTTTTGGACTGGCAAGTTTTTTCTCAGATTTTTCTTTGATTATATATAGATGTAATTGAAAATATTATTCAAAGTCTACATATATAGATACGATAATATTTATACATTGATACAGTTTCATAAAATAAAATATATTATATATCGTGGAAATAAAATGGTTATTATACAACATGAAATAAAATTTGCTTTGCTATATAATTCTATTAGTATCCGATACTTAATAACTGTAATAAGTATTCCATAATTCAGTGCAAAATAATACCATTATATTTTTACACGTGTTTTCGTGTAGTTTATTTTACTAAGTAATAGTATATACAATGTTAACATAAAATATTATTCCTTATAATACTAGCGTATTGGACGAACGTTTGTGTGGTAACGACTTATTTATAAATGTTCGTATATTTACGACGCACTGGATAATATTCGGTTTATATTAATTTCCGTATAGGAGCTGACGACGCCTAGGGGTTGATGCCCTGAGTCGAAGTACAGAAAACGCTTTGGGGCTATTGCACTGATTCGCGAATACAGATGCTTAGAGGCAGATGCCTTAAGTCACGCTCGACTTGGACCCCCGCAAGAATGCCTGGAAACTATGCCTTGACGATCGCTTTTGGATGTGTACGCTGCTAGGCTCCGTAATCGACTGACTGACTACCCTGATCCTCGATCTGGCTTCTGATTGGTAGTCGATGTATGAGAGAGACCGCAGATCGACGGCGACGACGAATACAAGTGCGGTACTTGCTGCCAAGATTACAAGCACCGATGATCCTTTGTATTAGCCGCGCGCGATGTTTGGCGGCTTCGTGACACAATAAGTTATATGTTCCTATGCGAAAGATATGTATGTGTGTGCGTCCGAATCATGGTGGAAGAGATAACATGGTGTGTGCAATTTGCAAGCATCTCTCTCTAAATCTCCGCTGTCTATCTCTGTCTATGAATCGATAAGAATCTAAGGCTGCCAACAATAAGTTTTTAGAAAAACATAATAAATTTTTTTAATATATTTTTTTTGATCGATTCATTTTTATTTCTTAACATAGTTCCTTTCATCTCGATATACTTGATCCAACGATTCTCCAACTTTTCAAGCCGAATAATATGATTTGTCCAATCCTTCAAAATAAGCCTCTATTTCGATGATGAGTTGCTCTCTGGTGAATCTCTTTCCTTTAGAGAAATATTCCTAGACTATTTCCTCCTTCGAATTATTTCTTCAAGTTTGGAAACAGGAAATAATCGCAGGAAGCTAAATCTGGCGAATATGCTGGACGGGAACGCAATTCGTAGCGGAATTCATTGAACTTGGTCATCAGTGCGTGTGAACCCATGCATTGTCTTGATGAAAGAGCACTTTCTTTTTCGCCAAATGGGAACGTTTTTTTCTTTAAAATATTGTTGAAACGGTCCAATAAGGCTGCGTAGTAATCGCCATTGAGCGTTTGCTTCGACGGAAGGTAATCGATATGAATTATACCGCATGCATCCCAAAAAACTGTGGCCATTACCTTTCCGGTCGACTTCACAGTCTTCACCTTCTTCGGAGCTGGTTCATTCGGTGAAGTCTATTGTTTTGACTGTTCCTTCGTTTCGGGTGTGAAGTAATGGATCCATGTTTCGTCCATAGTAATGAATCGACGCAGAAATTTATTTGGATTACGTTGAAACATCTCCAAACATTGTTTTGATTTTTTGTCGTCACACGGTCGCGCTTATGGTCCACAGTGAGCAAAACGCGACACCCATCTTGCCAATAGCTTTTCATACCCAATTGTTCGTGCAAAATAGAAATCACTGTGCCATGTGATATGTCTATGGTCTCAACAAGCTCGCGTACTTTCACTCGTCGATCAGTCAAAACATCGTAGACTTTATCGATGATTTCTGGCGTAGCAATCTCAATTGGACGTCCCGAACGAGGTGCATCTCATGTGGATGTACGATCACGTTTAAATTCATTCACCTAATTGTATACAGTCGCAAACGCAGATGTGCTGTGAACATTATCCAACTCGGCTTTGATTTCTTTCGGCGTTAAACCTTTCATATGTAAATGTTTGATGCACGAAACTCGTTTTTTCTATTTTGCAAAAAATACAAAGGTTTAATCGTCTACAATCAAATGAAACCACGCGATGAATTCCGCTCAAAATTTGACAATAATCAACTGAAAGATGCTACTTGTCAAAAAGTAATGTGACATGACACTGCGAGTGCCTTCTGACAGATTTTCTAAGAATTTATTGATTTGCCCTCGTATAATTTTGCCTAGCGCTCATATATGACAGATTTTTATCCTTGATAAGCATAACTCGAGTTTCGATCCATTTTTGACCTATTTGCCTTCTGGAGCTCATTTAAGTATTCCGTGTGCCATAGTGTCCAGAAGTCTTGTCGTACCTTTGTTATATGTTTCCAGATAGACAATTGATTGACTGGAACAAAAGAAAGATTGCTTTCCGGGAGAGATATTAATGGTATTCCTATTAGATAGTGTGCAGGAGTTAACATCAACATGTCATTTGGATCAGAGGATAAAGGCGTGATCGGGAATTCAGGACCCTCAACTTCGATGATAAATTCCTCATAAATTTTTCATATTTAATTCTTCGAAGGTGAAGGGAGTTTCTATGATGATACGCTTAATGATGTTTGAATAGTCTCACCATCGACTCCCACAAACCGCCGAAGTGCGGTGCCACCGATGGTATAAATGTCACGTGATCTGATGTATGCTCGCGAATCTATTTATTAAATTTTTGCTCACCAAAATTAGACCGTATAACTCCTTCAATTTACTGGTTATTTGTGCTTACAAAATTCATTCCATTGTCAGAAAAAATGTGCTGCGACAGTCCCCATCTCATAACAAACCGATGCAAAACAGCGTTGAATCCTTCGGAAGATAGATCGCTAACGATTTCCAAGTGTACTGCTTTGATTACCATACACATGAACACGTATACATATATTTTAATCCGCGTACGGTTGCGATATTTTTTTTCTTTAATGAAAAATAGATTACAAAAATCGATGCCGGTATTAAAAAAAGGAACTGCCTGGCATATCCGGATCATTGAGAAATTGCCCATCTTTAACAAAGTTGGCATTAAATCGCAGACAACATTGACTCTCCGTACCTGATTATTACGGCCATCGAGTAGCCAAAACCTCTGTCGAAGAATGTGAAGAGTAGTTTGAATACCCGTGTGATAATTCTTCTTGCGAGTTTTGTGAATAATGTAATCGGTCAAAGGGTGTCGACTAGGAAGTAAGACCGGATGTTTCTGAGAAAATATTAGCTTCACCCTTTGAATATGTCCTCCGACCCGAATCAAACCATTTTAATCTAAAAATGGACTTAACGCAGAGATTTTACTCTTATTCTTCAGGTCGTTATTTTGAAGGGCTTTGATTTCGTTGGAAAATATAACAATTTGTAACAACTTTAATATCCCCACCTTCTCGAGTTTTTGCACGTTTAGTGATCTGGTGTATTTATTAGTATGTCGAAAGCGATAACAGTATGCCATGACCCTAATTAGTTTAGAATAAGATGAGAATTTTTTGAAGATTCCCAAGTCGCTAGGTATTGTCTAATCCGTCCGTAAACAAGACGTTTTTCTTCACTTTGGAAACTTTGCTCGCGTGATCTCGTCAGGCCATTTACTCTCGTCCCTAATCAGTCACGAGGATCCCAGGTATGAACCAGGTATCATTTCGCGCAAATACACGAGGTAACTAATCCCTTGATACCGCGTCGACAGGGTATCCTTTAATCGATCTTGTCGCTATTCGCTCACACTGATAAGCTCCTGAATCTCCGCGACGCAATTGGCCATGGACATATTGAGCGAGTATGGTGAAGTCTTTAACCAGTGCAAGATGGTTGAATCATTCCAAAAAACTATTTTGTTAGGTACAACATTTAGGTACAACAAAGCGCTGTTTGCCTCACGATACAAATGAGTTAACAATAATGCCCGACAACATTCAAGTTGCGATAACGTAATAATTTTTAATGACGCAACTCGCGACTTAGTGCACAACAGCCTAGAAACCGTGAGATCGCGTCTTCCCCCCCCCCCCTTAGTGCACACATACAGACATGCTCTATAGCCATTATTGGTGTCACAAAACCTGTGGATTTGGATCTCATAGCCATCTTCGACCAATAATTTATGGGGAAAGGAAATTTTATATATCAGTTCTAATTACTGAGCAAACTGTAGCTAATCCGTGTATGTACACTCCGGAATGCCACGCGTCCTGCATCAATTTCTTGGCATATAAAACCATCGGACTTAACAAGCCCAAAAATCTGCACAATCGCGTACAATACATACATTTCTCTTTGTTAATCTCTCGGCAATTTTTATTGGGTTTGTTACATAACATATTCTATCGTCATGAGGAGTTTGCATTAAAAGCCGCTGTTTTTTCTTTATATTTGAGCACTTATTTCAATAACAAAATATATGAATACCTCAATCAAAGTATTTTCCCTCGGAAGCTATGACTTTTTGCCACTTTTCAGGCAGAAGTTGAATTCCACGACGAAAGAATAGTCTGTCTTTTGAGTCAATCCATTCAGCAACCCAATTTTCGACTTCGCTATAATTATGGAAGTGTGTATCTTCTAGAGCATCGATCGGAACAGATGATAATCGCTTGGTGCTAAGTCCGGAGAATACGCTGAGTGCGGGAGAACCTCCCATTCGAGATCTATCAGTGTTTGTTTCACGGCTATAGCAACATGCGGCCGAGCATTATCATGGAGTAAAATCACCTTTCGACGATTTGATGCAATTGATGGTCGTTTTTGCATCAAATTATCATTCAAACGTTCCAATTGTTGTTGATAACGCTCGGTGGTGATTGTTTCGTTCGGTTTAAGCAGCTCATAATACACGACCCCTTCCATATCTCATCAAATACAGAGCATTGCTTAGTGACCGTGGATATTTCGCTTTGGAGTCGATATTGATGGTTGGCCAGGATCAACCCATGATTCTTTGCGTTTTGGGTTGTTGAAAAAGATCCATTTTTCATCGCCGGTCACGATACGCCACAAGAAACTCTTCTTGTTATGCTTTGCAAGCAAAGAAATTGAGATGTTTAAACGATTGGCAATGGCATTTTCGGTCAATTCATGTGGCTGCCATTTTCCTTCTTTCTGAATCTTTCCCATAGCTTGTAAACGTCGAAAAATAGTTGATTTATCGACTTTCAGTTGTTGAGACAATTCTTTGAGTGTTTGAGCTGGATTTTCTTCCAATAGAGCTTGCAATTGTTCATCTTCGAATTTTTTCGGTTGACCTGTTCGTTGTTTGTCGTGAACGTCACAATCACCACTTTTGAATCGTCGAAACCAGTCTCTACATACTGTTTCCGATGGAGCAGATTCACCATAAATTTCCGCAAGCAATCGATGAGTTTCAGCTGCACTTTTTTTCAAATCAAAATAGTGTAAAAGTACACATCGGAAAAACAACTTATCACGTTCCATTTTAATTCAGTTATAGAAAAGCACATATGTAAACAAGGATGACGTCTGTTGACTGAATTTTAGTAGGAAATGTTCACATTTAAAAATGATATAAGTAGCAGATGTCTCTGACCATAGCAGTTACGCAGTTACTGCCATCTAAACGTGAACAGTGGCTTTTAATGCAAACCCCTAATATGTTCCATGTTATTCCCAACGTTTTTAAAGAACGGTCTGCATCAAGTGTAAGATTCGCGTGTCACGCTCGTGTCGATAAATCATTAATGACACATTCATTTTTGGACGCCCACTGCCTAATGTTAAAGCCTCCACGCGCCAGTAAGGCGATCATTTCGTTCCGGATCAATCAACCTCGTCGATGCTAGCCGCTCCGGACAGCAGATTGTTTACGTATAAATATATCTTAAGAATCTCAGCTGCTTTCGGAAAAGTGTAACTTTCATCGTCCGCTAGCTTTTGGAGGGTACGGATCGCAAGAAACGGAGAAGACACTACACCGAATGCGAGCGTATTAAACTGGAAGGTCTCAATTTTTTCATTCCTGCGCCACGAAATACGCTTCGTTCGTCCTTGTTAACTAATACTTGCAGGTACATTTTTTCAATATCTGCAATTATAGTGTATTCATATGTTCAGAAGCGAATTAAGTAGAGTATTTTGCAAATAGAACATTTTGAATGGTCGGCCCTACCATCAACGCATCATTCAAGGATATACCGGTATTCGTTTTCGCTGAAGCGTCAAATATTATTCGAATTTTAGTTGTATCGCTCGATTCTTTGAATACCACGTGATGAGACATGTAATATCTATCATCTTCGGGATTGTCTACCGCTGATATATAATCCGATGTCAAATATTGTTCAAACACTCGCGTATATTCGGCTTTAAATGCCCTGTCTCGGTCGAGAGCTGAGAAACGTTTGAGTTTCTCGCTACGCTTCGCGACTCCCCAAGATGCTTACCCGTTATCACGAAATGGTAAAGATACTACGTAACGTCCATCGGCATTACGAGAAGTTTTCATAAAATGTGTCTCACACACGATTTCTTCATCGAATTTCTTCGTCGGACGCTTCACTATAATTTCTTCGGTCGTCCAAAATTTTATTATTTGATTTTCTAAGTTTGTTAAACGATAAATCTCCGATTTTGAAGGAGAATAGCTAAATGTACTGCCGGCGACCACCCAACCAAGACGTGTTTTTTGTAAATATAGGTCATGACCTGCATGTGACACATTGATTTGTCCAATGGAGAACAATGATAACGTTGTTCCAGATCCGATCAATAAATCGATGGATCGCGGCAAATGGAAATCTGGATTTGCCAACTTGATATTCGACGATATTTTAATAAACTCTCGCGGAAAAATTTCAGATGGTATCAAATCTGCAATGGCCAGTGTCGTCCAGCACGTCAGCTTCTTGCGAAAGCCGTCACGCGTTAATTGCACGGTGATTCGCACTTCTCGATTCCGTACTTGTAGTGTTAATCGAAGTTATACCGGCGCCGATCGAAGTCATACCGACGGTTATGGAAATGCCCAGACGCTTCATATGCTCAGAGATGAAATTTGTAGTGGAGCAAGTATTTAGCAAGGCGCGACATTTTATAATTATTTATTTTAATGGTCACCGATGTATATCAATGCACTTGTCGATAATGGCGGCGTAGGTGTATGCAAGAAGTTTATTGCTTTGTTACCGACCAGCGGGATCAGTTAGTCGATTTGCGTAATCTCAGGCTTCGTTGCACTAGATTTACTGGTCACGTAGTTCTCGAGAACAGCGTGTTGTGACACTTCTAACAAATCATTCAACTCGAGAACTTGCAAGGACTATCTCGGTGACAACGCAAACAATTATGGCAAACCTTTACATTCTTCACGAGTTCAATACGTTTAAGTATAGGCAGTCGCTTAAATTTATCGCATAGATACAAAGGATGCTGTTTTACCTTGCATGCTAAACAAGTACGCGATGCATTTAATAAACATGCTCAATTCGTGGCGTGACGTTTCTTTTGCTGGTGGCTCGCCCCTCTTTCTCTAAATCCGCGATCTTCGATCTCTTTCACTTTGACGCGCACATTGCGGTTTTAAATAGAAACTTGTACATATCGTCAAATTCATTTCTCTTTCTCGAGTCATTTCCCATTTTTCCAACGTACTCTTTGGTTATTTAATATCTAAAATATGGACGAGCATTTCGGGACCGATAGAAACTCCCAAGACATTTAACGAAGTGACGTGCTGTTGGATGTTGTCCGCGAGCTTAGAAAGACCGCTTGAGGTTTCCTTTGCTAACGCGGCTCATATTCAAAATTAAAGAGAAATGCTATGAAATTAAGAAGCGTTTGATCTCATATGAGTGTTCTAACAATTCCCATGCCTTCGAATAATTGATTCCATCCATCTCGAATATCCTCGTTTTATTGGCTGCTTCTTCCATTAGAACTGATTTTAGAATGTAATTTATCTATGTCGGACAGATTCGCAACCCTATCATGTTACGAAACGCGTTTTTAAATGACAACCAATTTTCCATCAAACGTAGATAGGAGCGCCAGGCAATTCGCCAGTTCTTCACAATTGTCGCGCTCGCGTTGTTACCGGATTATGTCTCGATATTCGACATGCCGGCATTTGACGTATTCGCCGGGTTTAGAATATCTTCAATTTTACCAGCGAGAGCATAGAATCGCTCTTGAATGCTAGCGAATTCATTCTGATGAACATCTTTCGTCATGGCAAGCTCGCTGTTATGCTTTTCGAATACATTATGTAAGTCTGTTAAACGCGCGATTTCTAATTTTAACGTGGCGTTATTTCATTCTTAGATCATCCTTGTCAAGAAGGTTCGACAAGTTGGTTATCTGGGATTTTAAAGAGGTTCGTTTTTGTAACAGAAACTTCTATCGGCTATTTTTGTGTAATGTGAATTCGAAGTGAAATCGAATGATTTACGCTCCACAAGACCCATATAAGTGGAAACTTGAACGTGTAATTGTTCTGGCAATTTCGCAGATTCGGAATGAATCATGTACGGCCGTTTATTTGCCTCACAAAAATTGAATCGTGAAAGCTTGTATTTTCTAATGTTACGTCCGTGCGTGTGAACACCTCACAGGAGGCACCAAATGTTTCACAGTTTAGTATAAAACAATACCACTAAATTTTTATACTGTATTTTCGTGTATAGTTTATTTTATTAAGTAATAGTTTTCATGTCTTGGGTTCGCAGCCCGTAAATATCACAATGTTAACACAAAATATTTTTTGTTAACACTAGCGCATTGGATGAATGCGGTAACAATGTATTGATAAACGTTCATATATTTGTTGACGCACTGGATAATATTCGGATAATATTTATATTGATTTCTGCATTCGATGACGCCTAGGAACTGATGCCCTGAGTCGAAGTATGGGAAACGCTTTGAGGCTATTGCCCTGATTCGAGGGTACAGACGCATGATACGCTTAGAGGCAGATACTTTAATACTTTTTACTCGAACGCTCGCGAGAAGGCCTGGATTATGCCTTGACTCACGATTGCTTCTGGATGTGTACGTTCTGCTAGGCTCCGTGATCGATTACCTTCGATCCTGATCCCCGAACTACTCCGATCTGGCTTCTGATTGGTGGATCAGAGAGACCGCAGATCGATGGCGACGACGAATACGACAAGCGCGGTACTCGCCGCCAAGATTATAGGCGCCAACAATCCTTTGTATTAGTCGCGCGCGACGTTGGCGGCTTCGTGACACAATAAGTTGTGTGTTCCTATGCGAGAGGTATGTATGTGTGTGTGTCCAAACCGTCCAACCCTTCGTTTTCGCATTTCGTCGTGCACGATATAGATTTTTGACAGGCAACATAAAAAGTCGAAAACACAAATTCGGAAACAAGAACCAAATACAAAAGTGTTAATAATAATATAAATATTAAATTAGAAAGTGTTACGCCAATTCAAATTTTTTTATTTTTTTAATAATATCCAGAATTTAATACTTGTGATTGTTTACATATTCCTTAACATATTTAAATATAAAAAAAACAGTAACGTCCGTCGTAACAAAATTTCCTTATTAACGACGAACATTACTAGGCGCAACGCGAGCGTCTTTGCTGTAGCAACGATAAACTCGGTACCGATTGCGATGCTGAAATTGTTACTGTGGCAACGATGTATGTACTTGCTGAGTGCTGCGATACCGAGCCGAAGTGTCACACATTGCACACAGGGAGCAATGGAAAATCAATAATTAATTTAAATACAGTAATTAACGAATGCATAAATCGTAAGAATATCGTGTCGCCAAAACCAGGGTCATCAAATCCGGACAAATTTCAATTCAAATTTTCCGCTGTACTGTGCCTCCGCCAGAGATTGTTATTGGCGTCCAAGAAAGCCTGATGCTTCTAGTAAACAGTCATATTCTCAAAATGGCCGCGATGTTGAAACCAAGTGCGGAGTATAATCGAAGAGCCGCGATCATCGAAGACCTTCGCGCCGGGCGCTCAGCAACGGAAATAATTCGGTTCTTTGGATACCCGAGATCCACTGTTTATGACGTTGTGGCAAAATATATGGCTTTAAAACAGTCCAACGAAGGTTCCAGTATGCCAGCGAGGAAGAGTCACTCGAAAGAACGCACCGCGAGGATCCCTGCAGTCGTTGAAAGAGCTCAAACACTGATTTCGGATGACCCAAGGCAATCGTTGCGAAAATTAGCATCGATTGTTGGTGTAAGCGAGCCAACAATGCGTCGAATTGCCGAGGAGGACCTTCGATACAAATCGTACACATTAAAGAGACTCTCTGAGACTGCCACGACAAGGAATTGTTCAATTTGTCCGGATTTTGGTGACGCACCCTGTATACTATTGTCTAACGGAAGTTTGCATACCAAGTGCCAAAAAAGCACGGCAGTTTAAGTAAACACGGCAGAAACTCTGTTAAACAATTACCAAACGAGCTCGTTGCGACAATAAAAATGTATATCCCTGGATATCAATCCAGCAGGCGAAGACCTGACATCGCGAGAGATTGCGGAAAGGAGCCGTGACCGCCCTTATATATCTCTCCATAATGAAAAAATCGGATAAATTTAAATTATTCATATAAAAATCGTCTAGTGAATGTTTTAGAACATTCAGTTAGTTAGTTAATCTTTCGACCGCAAAACGTCGACGGTCAGAAGAGTATATAAACAGAGTCTTTTCAAAGCAGAGCGCACTTCATAAAAGTCAGCATTTCGGTAGTTATTTCGTTAAAGTAAGTAATATTTTTAGTACAATCTTTAGTCGCGAAACTTTCTTTTGGCGTTTTCCAATTGCGGATACCCGATTGTTCACTCGAGATAACGAGATTTCAAAGGTTCAGATTCGCTATAAGCCAAGACTCTGCTCTTTTCCTTTTCCTTTTCTTTTCCTTTTTTTTTGCGTACTGTCGCGAATCTGCATAGCAGTATAAATTACAAGAATTTCGCAAGTTTTCTTTTTGTTCTTTTTGTTCTTTTCTTTTGTATGCGCGTGTGCTTAAGTTAGCAATAAAGTTAATTATAGTGTCAAACGATTGCGTGTTAAATTTTTTCTCTCTCTTTTCCTTTTTTTTGTTTTTATTTTTATTCCGACATCTAATTACGACGTGAAGTGCATCAGTGTGATCGTGCCGTGTGACATCCCTTCAGTGTTTATGCGCGGAAGTGCCACGAGAGGAGTCAGAGTAGCGCAGGAAATCCCGCGGTGCTCCTCGAGCTTCCCTTTTCCGTCGCACGAGCGATGCATAGAATCTCGTCGGCGCGTGAGCCCTTTTCAGTGGGTCCTCCTACCCCGATCGTCGTGAACTCGACCACAAACCTGCGGCTGTTTTCCGAGCGGACAACAAGCGCTCTGATAGAGCGCCCCGCCATTCAACCTTCCCTGTTCTCCTCCCTCCTTGCCCCTCGTCGTTCATTCTAATCCATCCCAGCCGGGATCACAAAGGGAAAGGTTTCGAGGTGAGCCTGATTTCTCCCTTCCGGATAGCGCAGGGAACAGACGTGCTCTTTGCGTACTTCCGTTCCGCCACTACATCTTAAATGAGACAATGTTCGCAGGAACGCGATGGACCGCAAGCCGCAATAGGCGAACCGACCGGGAACAGGCGTTACGCGCCTTGGTAAGGGAGTATCACACAGTTGTATCCTACGATCCGCGGATATTCACGGACTCCCGACCCAAGAGACACCCAAGTACTATTCAGTGCCCGGCAAACACCCGGATCCGCCGCCGTCGCGCTCCGCTTCACGGATTCTCCCGCAAATCACCAAGATTGACTTTCATTGTGAGGATGGTACCCCGACTGCCGATCCAGTGACACTACTGTTCTCCGTTCTTCCTTGTTTGTAATATTATCTACGCCACGTTGCCAATAAAAATTCACTGAAATCATTACGTTTTGTGTTACTTTTTTTTCATTTTTATTATCCATTCATGCAAGCACTATCCCGCCGCGCCAAAACGACGCGCTTCCAGGGGAGCAAGGTTTCCACTCGTCTCCAACTCTCCTCCTCGATTTCCTCACTCCGGCGGATCGCCTCCGCCGCAAGAAGCGTTCGCGAGATACAGATTATTAAAGCCATCTATTGGAAAAATAATGTATTTCTTTTTACTACACCTAATATATATACAAATAAGTCTTTCTATTCGTGTTGTTCGAGAGCGAGAGCGTTAGAACGAAAATCTGAGCGTTTGAATTACAGTTCGACTTAAGTCGTAATCACACTAGCGATTGCCGATTGAATTGAGATTGCGATTGGCAATTGGCGATCTACAATCATTCGATCACACTGACGATTGTAGTTAGGAATTGTGGCCGCTACAATCGCTTATTTGTGTCTGAAACGAAAAATAGCATTGAAAAAAATGTCAAGAAATATTAATCAATATTAGCAACTGCGGGAGCAAGAATTGATTGTGGTAATTATGCTCCTTGCAAGTAAACGTACCAACAAAAAAATTTGGACGCATCGATGGATAACAAGAAGAAAGGAAAAAGGATTATATCATAACCTTTTCTTGGAACTCAGTCTAGAAGATCTTAATAGATTCAGGAGGAGTATACATAAGAGTTTACATTCTTTAATGTACATCTAAAAAAGAAATATTAAAGTAATCAATTAATAATATTTATTACAGGTGCTTACGTATGGACACAGCAACTTTTGAAGAACTTTTAGAGAAAGTTTCTCTACTCATTGAAAAGAAGAATACACATTTGAGAGAAAGTATTTTCAGCAGCAGAAAGACTTTCTTTAACTTTGCGGCATTTGGCTACAGGTTAGATTAAATTAAATTATTGGATATATAATTGCTTTTGTTTATGTTTTGTATTTTATTTTTAGGAGAGACACAGGAATCCTTATCATTAACTTTTAGAATAGGTCAAAGCACAATATCTGGCATCATAAAAGAAGTATGTCGAGCTATCATGACTGTATTAAAGGTAAAATATTTAAAAACTCTTTCTACTGAAATGAAGTGGCAGGAAATTGCACGAAATTTTGGTGAACTATGGCAATTTGAAAATTGTATAGCAATTGACGGGAAACACTGTAGAATTGATCCACCACTTAGATCAGGGTTACTTTATTATTGTTACAAGGATTTCTTCAGTATTGTTTTAATGGCAGTTGTCGATGCTTATCTACGCTTTATATACGTTGATATTAGGATAAATGGACGAATAAGTGATTCGGGTGTATGGAATAAATGTACTCTCAAGGTTCGTTTAGAAAGCAACAACCTTCATATTCCGGGTCCATCTCCACTTTCTGGCACAAGAGAAATGTTTCCTTATGTGTTAATAGGTGATGAAGGTTTTCCTTTAACAGAGAAACTCCTTATACTGTATTCTGGTTCTCAATGCTCTGATAGAAAAAAATCGTAGAATTTTCAATTATAGGTAAGATACTTTTTTAAGAATTAAATGTCAAAATTCGCTTGATTATGATTTTATTGATAATGGATCGATGGTAATACTGTATTATACATTTGCCAAGAACTAGACGTTGCTCAGAAAATGCCTTTGATAATCTTGGAGCTAGATTCCAGATATATCAAAGTGCAATGAGATATGATTCAGATGATGCTGAAAAGATAATAATGGCAACTTGCTGTCTCCATAATATGTTACGGAGTAAAGTTGTTGGCAGGGCCATGTATACACCTCCATCATTTATTGATGAAGAAGATATGTCAAGTAAAATCAGACCGGGTGATTTCCGGGAAGAGTCAGCAAATGGTTTAATAAACCTGGATAATCAAGGAGGGAACAGGCACGCAAATTCTATTTTTCTAAGAAATAAATGGCGCGACTATTTTAATGTTGGAGGTGCAGTACCGTGGCAAGAGCGTATGGTGCGATAAAAAAATTGTAACATTATTTATACGTTCTTTAAAAATATATCTTTTATAGCTTACTATCAGAAATAATACACAGTATAAAATACAAGTAATAGACTATATTAATACAGAGAAAAAATTTGCAGATTTTAAATAAGTATTACTTCAATAGTATTAATGAAATATTTACTAAATGTAAACATATATTTAGTTTAAAAAAGTTTAGTTGATTGGAAAAACATTGTGGTACTGTATCAAATAAAGAAACAGAATTATAAAAATAGAATATTGTTATCAGCATTCATTATTTTCCTCTCGCAATTTAATAGAGAGAACAGTAGTAAGAATTTTTAGAATCTCTGTTTCACAATACAAACGTCTTTCTGGTTCCATCTCCCTTAATCGAGCAGCAATAAATAAACCCAGATGTTCGCAAGCATCATAATCCTAGGTGATTGTTGATGCATTTGATTTTGTGACATTTTCGTATTACCTATTCTTTTTAATGCTTGTACTGCTTCTTCCATAACAGTTGTCCTTTTCATTGCGCCACGCTTTACATAAACTGAATTATTGGCTTGCTTGTTATTTTCAGACATAGAAGTTGAATTTGAAGATTGCGAAGATGTAGATGTACAGCGAGAATTTTGTAAGTTTTCAGAAGCAAATAATTCAGAATTTGTAATGTGAAACGCACATGGCTCTTCAGATAATACAGATGTATGTGGAACTCCAACTTTTTCAATTGAAATACTGCTACTGCTGGCAGATGCAGTTATATGTGTGAGTGGCACATTTGTTTTCGCAGAAGATTGTTCAATTATATTTTCAGGAGAACATGTGGGCTCTAATAAAGACGGATTTAAATCTATAGAACTGGTATCTTGATATAAAGGCTGTGAAGTAGATTCATCTAAGATGTTGTCTGATATCAATAATTTTTAAAATAGAACATAACGTCTAATTTTATATTTATGATGAAATGAATTATGTATAATAATATACACCCAATTAATTAAAAAAAACCATTTCTCATTTCTTAAAAAGAAATTGCTTATTTTTTTTACTTAATTCTTTAGTTATAGTTACCTGTAAATTAGAATCAAAATGTATATTATTTTTAATTGCATTTGCAAGAAGATTATTGTTCATTTCTTCATTGTTGTTACTGATAATAAATGCCTGACCATCTTTTAGATCATCAAGATTTGATGAGCTTTCTATTTGCACACAGGCTTTCTTTAAGAATAGCAGACTTGTGTAGAATGACTACTTAGGTTTATAAATCTCATCTGTACCTTTACCACTGCATCTCTGTTTTGATTCTCTTATTCTTTTTTCATTGTTCATAAATATAGTTCTCATATTAATGAATCTGTCTCGAATTATTTCAGCTAAAAAATAAAATATTTTAGATATTTAGTTTAATATAGAGAAATATAACCTAACATAACCTTAATCTATTCCATTAAGGACAAGGAAAATGAGATAAAGAAAATTCATAAAAATAAAATTTACAGCTACATTATATACTTATTTAAATCTTCTACTTACCTGTTATATTTGAGATCCCCATAAGATCTGCTACCTCTTGCCAAAGGACTTCTTTTATATCATTTCTTGTGTACATTGGATGAGAAACATTCCACAACTGCGGTCTATTTTTTACCGCATCAATCAATAAAAATTCTTGATCAATAATAAATGTCTGCTTTTTTGCATTATACACATAAACATAACTTGTATTCTTGTATTAAGTATGACACTTTTGACTATAATTTAATATATTATATTATCGAGACACATGTGATTTGATATCACGTGACTAAAATCACAATATTTCATTGGTTACGATTGGCCGACAACTGCGATTGACGATTAGAAAATAGAGCATTGTCTAAACGGCAATCACTAATCTCAATCGGATCTCAATCGGTTACTGCTTTGCTTTGATTGGTTGAAAAGTAATCGTCAATCACCAATCTCAATCCAATCGGCAATCGCTAGTGTGATTACGGCTTTACGCGAATCTCCGATTATAAGTCGAACGCGGCGGTTTTCTGGCGGCGGAGCGTCTCACAGACGATTGTACTTTTTGCGGAACGTTCGCTTTAACCGAAAAAGCGAAGAAGGATCGCGGCTCGATCGATTCAGCTCTATTATCTCCTTTGTAGCACAGATGCTTTCTTTTTTAATCGCCTATGAGATTCTAGAAAATTATAAAATTGAGATGATCCCCACGATTCGAGTTGCGATTAGCAATTCTCGACTGCGATTGCCAAGCAGTACTCACTCTATTGCCATGCGCGTCCGCCAAATCAGGAATCCTTGGAATGTTCCTATGTTACGCGTTTCGCGTCACGCGAGCGCGCGTGCGCTGTGATTACTTTGAATGTGATTGCCGTTTTAGCGGTTGGAATTTGTGTACGTGCGACATGCAAGATTGATTATATTTTTTGCCTTTATTTACGAAGTGATTGTCAAGTTTGTGTTTTTTGGAAACTTCTAGAAACGTTTGAAATTTTTCGAGAAGCTTCCAATCTGCCTGTCGCACGCACACCAAATCTACGAAAACTGATTTTTAAGATGCATCTCGAACACATGTCGTCTTACAATGTTTATCATAACTTATCTATATCGTGACTAGTTCTCATTTCTGTTGTTTGTCAGTCATTATATCATAGCGAAATGTCATTGTTAAATTTAAAATACTTGTTGTTAACCATTCTGTAGCTATACTTTATATTCTTAGAGGACTTAAAATATCAATAAATGGTTTATCTATCTTTCTATTTATCTCTCTTCCTCCGTGACTCAAGCGTCCGACAACTGATTTGGAGGCAGTGGGCGAATATCGATTCGTTATTTTTTTAGGGGCAGTTCATCCGCTGTGTCATTCCATCTATCTTACCCTAGAGTCCTCGAGAAAGGGCCTTCCTAGTGATGTTATCATCGTGCACGATTTATTTTAAGAAAACTAAAAGTATTAAATTAATGAAGATAATGAGATTGTCTTTTCTATTAGGTGTTGGAATTAATTCGTAGCGTTTTTAATGAAAGAATGTTATTTATTTCACATGAGCATTAAAAAATATATTAATGAAAGTACTTCCCATCACTTGTAAAACGCTACGAATTAATTCCAACACCTAATACATTAAAAACGACCATTATCAAATTACAAGTCAATATTAAATTTAGTTTTCCGTGACTAGTTCTTTTTTTCGTCTTATGTAGTAAAATCAATATTTAATTTTTTTATAAATGTGCCGGGATTAAACTATAAACAGAAGTCCATATGCGCAGTAAAATATAAAGATATTAAGGCTCCTGAGTAGTCACTATGTTAGAATCGTGATGAGAAACGAGGAATGATATGTTAATTTATGTTGCATGTCATTTGTAAATAAAAAAGACAATTTGGATAAATCTAAATGACGAAATCACTTTAAAACATTTGTAAAAATCGACAAAAACTGTCCTTTCTTCTCTTAATAATCAGTAAGTAAATGGTCGTAAAAAGCACGTAAAGTGAACCTCTTTCCAGAAAAACACACAGTCTGAAACAACGGTTGTCGGAACACACGGCTATTGAAACGAGTAAAATATACACTTTTATGTATAGAATTCCAAGATAACTGTATTTTCCGTCCATTTTTAGGACTTTCATAAGACAATTCACATTTTTTTCATAATTAAGCAAATAATAACGAAATAGCATGCAACACAAATTTCGTCGTCAAAACGTCACTTTTCCAAGCCTGTAAGTTCAGTCATTTGTCGTGGCGAGACTGTAACACTGTCGTGTCTACGCTGTAACATGCATACAAACACGAGCTCATATACATATACTCGCCTTCGGTGTTCCAAGAGCACATGTATATGGACTCGTACTCGTGACCAATTTCGTCAGGCCGCCGTTTGATTCTGTGTCGTCACCGTCAATGCAGAGTTCTTAGCTGAATACTAAGGAACCTTAAGATTCTTGTAATCTACAAAATTATCGTCAGAAGGATGTAATATTACATTGATTTAAATGAAAACATCTTTATCTGATTTTGATAACAATTTGTGGTCTCACATAATATGCTTTCACACAATATGTACATATATTTAGCAATTTAAATTACATAACACATTAAATTACACATTAACAAAAATATGAATTTATAATAGCAATTTATGCAAGTAATTACATTAAATACTTGTTATTACACATTAATTATATCATTAGATATTATTAAGTTGGTACGTATGAAATGTCGGATTTTTAAGTGAATATATAAAACTGCATATCTTTTTTCAAAAGCTGTTTATTTAATCAAAATATGCTCCATTTGTTTCAATACACTTTTCCCAACGAGATTTTAATGCATAGATGCCTGTCTTAAAGAAATTCTGATCTTTAGAATCAATAAACTCTGATATGGAATTTTTCAATCTTCATTTTCTGTCTTCATTTTCATACTGTTTAGCTCGTAAAAACTGTTCTAAATGTTTAAAAAAATAAAAGTCGATTGGCGAAAGATCCGGTGAATAAGCTGGGTGCTGCAAAATTTCATATTTTAATTCATTCAATTTCACAATTGTACGACGTATGCGGCGTTATCGTGGAGAAGTATTGGGCTATGCCGATTAACAAGTGATGGGCGTATAATTTTCAATTTTTCATGCATTTCATTAATGTACTGGCAGTACTTTTCAGCTGTAATTGTCTCCCCAGTTCGAAGGAATGAGTAATGAATCCTCCAGTCACATTTCACCAAACTGTTATTAAAATTTTCCGTGGATGAAGTGATGGCCTTGGAGTATGAGCACAAGCCTCATTCTTATCAAGCCACCGAGCACACCTTTACCTATTGTCGTAAAGAACCCGTTTTTCATCACAAGTAATAATCCGATCGAAAAATGGCTCTCGATGAAATCGGGTTAGTAATGATGAGCATACGTTCAATCGATCCAGCTTATTTCGCTCGGTTAGTTCGTGCGGTACCAATTTTTTTCACCTTGCCAATTTCAGAAAGGTGTCGCAATATCGTTGTATCAACTTTCATTCTGGTAGCAAGTTCCCTTGTAAATATAGTTGGATTCGTTTCCACCAATGCTTTCAGAGCATCATTTTTCACGTTTTGGGTCTTCCACGAGGTTCATCGTGTAAGGACAACTCGAACGCTGCACTTTTCGATCGTTAACAGTATTCTCCCCAAATGCCTGGTTTATATTGCGTGCAGCTTTTGCAGCATTATTACCAAGTTTATACTCATATAAAAAAATTACATGAATATCGGTTGAATTCATATCCTTACGAAATTCAAAACAAATAACAAAATGGAACACTTTTGAGAAAATCTTTGTTGAAATGTGACTCTGGCAATGGACAATACGATTATAAACGAGGTTATACCAAAAACAAAAGCATAACGAAAACAGGGAGACAAACGTTCATATGTAAAAAAAATCCGACATTTCATATGCACCAACCTAATACATTAGACATTCCTATATTTTTACAAGCATAATGATATTTTCATTATCGGACGATACATATCGTCAGCGATGTAATATTGTCCTAATTAGTTTAGGACAAAAAATCGGTTGCGTTTATTTAAAACTAATGTTTATGAGTACAAAATCTGTACTTAGAAGTACTACATTTATTTCTAAACTGTACATTTATATGATCACGACCATGTATATAATCCATTAAAAAACTTGAAATTATCTAAAACTTCTATTGTAGTCGGATCAGAATTGCAAAAGTGGCTCAATAATTCTTCGTTGAATCCACAATCGCTTAAATTTTCTTGCCCAAAAACATTAGACGATACTTTTGTGATACTGTCATCTGCTCTCGTTGCAATCGCGTGGCCTATAAAAGTATAAGAGTTATATTTTGGCTATTTGGCTCATAATATTTCGTTGATTAATATGTATTCGCATGTCCATACCATGTCTTGCTGTGGAAAATGGAGTTGTTGAGGCCAATTGCGCGCAGCTTACCGAATATTGCTCTAATTGACTGGATTTCATCAAATGGCAGAGAGAAGGCAATACATGGGGCAAAAGAGGTCCTCTCAATTCGAGAGAATAATATCTATCATTATTATCATGCACTATGCTTTCTCGAACCTTTGTTATTAAAAAAGAAAAAAAGCAACAGTTGTAAAATCAAACAGTTCTACAAGTTCTACAACAGAAATGAAATGTTCTATTAATTATGCGATACCTTAAGCGGTTTTAATGTAGCACCATGAAAAGCTGTCGGAGCTAAAAGCGTAGGAGGAACACCCGCTAACGCACCGGTCGCCGCGATAGCTGATTTACAATTAATTAAAAAGTTAAATAACGCTTGCGTCTCCACACCTCTTACGAACACAAGGGATTGTCTCAAGTTATCTACTTCGCTTTCTTTTTCCAAAGTCATTCTTGCCTAAAATGAATCCAAATATGAACATAAATTGAGAATTATTACGCACAATATTTATGCGTACCTGTGAGTGATTAATTTTCTTTATTTCTGAATTTTCTATACCAAGACTTTCGAGCCATGCATCTTGAGTTTCATCATCATCTTCTTTTTCTTTCTCATAATAGTCACTCTCATGTTGACAATCCTTAGTAGATACAGCATCTACAGTTTTAGAATCAGAATCTGTTGTATCAGATCGTCTTTTGGAATCTTTCCTTAAAGGCATAGAATATTCTATTTCTAAAACATATTGAACATAAGAGACATGATTATTATTTTAAACTTTAATATTTAAAAATCTGTTTTTATTTTTATTTCGTAATGTAGTTATATTTCATTAACCCCTTCAAAAATCTGATTTTAATGGAACGTTACAAAAATTTTTTTAATTCAATTCAATTGAATTATTTTTAAAAATAATTTTTTAGGGCAAGAGTCTTAACCAACTCGATTACTGAGGCTTAGGAAATATTCCTCACAATAACTATATGTATAGAGTAGGGAGATTTTCAAAATGAAAAAACGGGACGCGAGCAAAGTGAGCTAGAGAAAAATTGTAAAAATTATCGATTAATTGAATTTTGCTATAGGGGTTAGTAAGGGTCAAAGAATTTTCTAAGGATTTTTCTACAGCGTCGAAACAAATGGTTCCATTTATTGCGATATAATATTGATATAAATTATTATTAATAATATAATAATATTGATATAAATTATTATTATATTAGCTAAGTAAACAGTAAAAGATACATATTGTATTTCGTTTAAGTAATGTTATAATCAATAATACGTGCTAATAATAAATGTCGTGATGAGAGCACGATGGTTGCAATAGATTTCCAGATCCTTCAATACTTTGTATCGTTTGTAGGACATTTTGCATGGCATCGCATTTATCTGATAATGATATTTGCTTAAGAAACCTAACATTTGTTAAAATCGAATTGTGAAATGCTCTTCTTAAGAAACTCTCTAAACCAAATAGTTCTAAAACACAATCAATCGGAGACAGAAGGCGCGAAATTCAAGCATCGTATTTTTCTAGACGTTTCGTTTACATATCAATTGGACAAATCGAGTGGACATATATGCGTCCCGTTAGAAAGTTGTCAGGACAACGGGATGCAACTAAAAAAAAATAAGATCAATTCTGTTATTAAAAACGGGACTGATCTAGTCACCTAGTATAGAGAGAAACGCATTTTATGACTGCGTGTATACAAATACATATATATTTCTTTAGAATGATCGTACATATAAAGTATAACAGAGAACGCTATCATTTTCATTCATTCAAAATTAGATGTTTCGAATAATACAATTAAATAAATTTATTTCAGATATGATTGCATGTCGATAACTTTCGGACTTTCAACACAATCAGTCTAAAACAATCAGTCTACTAATCCCCTGATTGTGTTGAAAGTCTGAAAATTATCGGCGCGCAATTATATTTGAAATAAATTTATTTAATTGCATCATTCGAATCGTCTAACTTTGACCGAAATGATGGAGTTCTTTGTCATATTTGATATATTCTCATATGTACGGTCGTTCTAAAGAATATAATATTATTAATACGGTATAGTAATGGCTTTTCAAGCATTCAAGCCAACTCTAGTTCTTATTGCGAATATTATAATATTTTTTTTATAACAAACAAGAAATAATTCTAGATATTTTGACCATTATTAGGTCATCTTTAATAAATTTGTTCAAATACAATGTTTATATAATAATTTGTCGTTACATTTCCTTTATCAATCTTTTATCATTATAATTAATCTTCAAACTTTCAAACGCATCTACAATTACGATAATTAGAAAATATAAAATAATATAACATACAGTTAAAATTACAATATAACTTGAGAGTGAAATCAGTTAAATTTTCGCTCATATATTACTCGCCGCCCTGCTGCATATATATCTGTTCCATTTTCCATCTGCTATTCCGCTTCTTTTAACAATTGTGCCAAGAAAATGCTAGTGTTATACATTTATCAATTTATTCTCTTACAACAACCGTGGCCAATATTTGCATAGAAGTCGTCATTTCTATAATATCAAATTAAAAACTCAATATTTGTTTATTTTGTAATAAGTCGTCAAATTTATTATTAAGTTAAAATTTTTATGAAAGTCATTAAAGTAATAAAAATTAGTCAAATTAGTCATTAAGTTAAACAAATATATCAGAAAATCATTAACATGAAATCATCGTTATAAATTTGAATAATAATTGTTTAAGATTTTTCAATTGTTATCAAAAATTAATATAGTCATTATGAATTGAAAGATTGAAAATAATTGTCTGCAACATATCCATACAATTTGACCACAATTATCATACATTCATCAATTTCTCCATTAAATATATAAAGTGACGAGAGCAGTACGATGCTTATAGCACAACGATTCGATAACATATGTATCCTTAACAAGAAGCAAAGACTAATCATTCCCTCTATCATTGAGGAGGGGATGTATCTTCTAATATAGGAAGACAGACATTTGGGAATTTTTCCGTACCACTATGCTTATTTAAATGGGTCTACTTTTTTATGTATATCATCTCTGATAAGAGATTTTTTGTAATAAAATGGTTGTTGTAAGAGAATAAATAGAGAAATGTATAACACTAGCATTTTCTTGGCACAATTGAGCAATTGTCAAAAAAAGCGGAATGAAAACAGATGGAAAATGGAAGATATGTATGCAGCAGGGAGACGAGTAATATATGAGCAAAAATTTAACTGATTTCACTCTCAAGTTATAATTTCAACTTTATGTTATTGGGAGTACAAATTAATTCGGTCCGTTTTCCAAAAGATGGCTCCGGCTGTTGTGAATGGTTTATAATGACAGCTGATTTTGGCGTTTTCAGAGAGGTTAGACATCTGCTAATAATATTCAGTTTATATCGCTTTGAGTTTCATACAAAAACTTTGATTTTTGCTGTGTTTGAAATGTTGAATTTTGTGTTAATCAAGCAGCATTTGCGGAAGGTTCTAATTTTCTGCTTTAATTGGAAGAAAAGTACAGCTGAAGCCCATCGAATGCTTGTTGAAGTTTATGGTGACACTGCTCCAACTGATAAATCATATAGGGAATGGTTTCGACGTTTCAAGGATGGAGATTTCAGCGTTGAAGTCAAGCCTCGCTCTGGACAGCTAAAAAAATTCGAAGACAAAGAATTAGAGGCATTACTCGAAGAAGATCAGAGTCAAACGCAAGAGGAGCTTGTAGAATCATTGGGAGTAACTCAACAAGCTGTTTCTGTACGATTGAGAGCCAATAAGGGAATAATTTAAAAACAAGGAAATTGGGTGCCTTATGAACCGAGAGATGTTGAAAGGCGATTTTTCACTTGCGAACAGAGATGAAAGACAACAAAGAAAAGATTTTTTGCATCGGATTGTGACTAGAGATGAGAAGTGGATATTCTACATCAACCTCAAGAAAAAATACTACGCTAAGCCCGGTCAATCGTTGCCATCGACCTCAGCATCAACACCAAAGCCGAACATTCATGGTTCGAAGATCATGCTCTGTATGCTTTTCCGAAGGATGCAGCACGATTTGGCAAGTCATCGCTTCACTTCTTTCGCAGAAATCGAAAATTTGTTTGAGCCGTGCATTGTGAAAAAAACGACCAGAATACGAGCAAAGATATGATAAAGTTATTTTTCTTCATGACAACGCTCGGCCTCATGTCGCAAAAATCGTAAAAAAATATTTGGAACCGATAAAAGGGTGTTTTTCCCCCCCCCCGCCGTATTCTCCGGACATTGCTCCTTCTGATTATTGGTTGTTTCGAAGGATGCAGCACGATTTGGCAAATCATCGGTTCACTTCTCCAAAATTAGATTGTCTCCAAAAACGTCATTTTTTCGAGATGGAATTCGAAAATTGCCTGAGAGATGGGGAAAAAGTAGTAGCCAGCGATGGACAATACTTTAATTAATCTGTTCATTCATTTTGTTTTGAAATAAATGCATTTTTGAACACAAAAAAACGGACCGAACTAATTTGTACTCTCAATATATTAGAGAAATAATGCTCGTATATTTTTTAAAAAATTAAACAATGTCGTGACTTATTTCGAGCTTATAATTAGAATAACTTTAATATTAGAATAAATTAATATAATTAACATAAGAATATAAATACTATTCTAAATAATATTCTAAACATTTCGGCTTACAAAGCCTTCTTGAGTTAAAACGCAGAAATACAATATTAAATTAACAAACCAAACAAATACAATGAAAATTTAAATAAACCATCAGTGATCAATATATAAAAAATTCAAACGTCAAAAAATATTGACAGACTACAATAAGATAAGAAGATTTTAAATACCTCAATCAACAGTAGATTACATTATATCCCTCGATAAAATAGTTTTGCCTTTTATTTAAAGATTTTTATTTAATTTTTATTGTATTTATTTATTTAGTTTGTTAATTTAATATTGTATTCCTTTTAACACTGAAGAAGGTTTTGTAAGCCAAATTTGTGTAGAATATTATTTAGTATTTATATTCTTATGTTAATTATATTAATTTAAAGTTATTCTAACTACAAGCTCGAAATAAGCCACGACATTGTTTAATGTTATATTATTTTATATTTTCTAATTATCGTAATTGTAGATGCATTTGAAAGTTTGAAGACAATTAATTATAATGATGATGAAGAGATTGATAAAGAAAACGTAACAACGAATTACTATATAAACATTGTATTTGAACAATATTGAAGATGACCTAATAATGATCAAAATGTCTAGAATTATTATAGTTTATGAATAAACAATTTTTAAATATTCGCAACAAGAATTAGCATCGGCTTTAATGCTTTTGTCTACATTTTATTGATTTACTAAAGAATATGATATATACATAATGACTCCAAATTTTAGCCCCACTCGTTCTCAGCAGGTAGAGCGGATTAAACTGAGTCGAAAAATCCTCTATCATTTTAGTTAACAAAATATTAACATTTAAAGATAGCCGAATACGTATCCGCCCGACTTACTATTGCCGATTATTAATAATATTATTAATACTATATTATAATATACACAATGTATATAATATATTATAATGTACATAAGGTTTAATGGGGTTAAGATTATTTTTCATCATATAGTTAATATTTCATTATTTGTATTGTATTGGACATGTATAGCTGTACTTATATTACCATTAAAGACATATTTTTTTATTAATAAATAACTAAATGAAATAACAAAATTCTCTACCTTCTTGTTTTAATGACTGCCGGAATCCACGTGTTGTGGGTGTAACAAGTGCATGAATTTCCGACAATCCACAGATGCCAGCAGCACGAAAGAGCACCGTAAAAGTATTTGCACATACGTAAAAGTATGGACATTGCCTTGCTCGCAATAAGTGAAATAGAGATCTGAAGCTATCACACCATTCTCGGTATAATGCATCTTTCATATTTTGATTATTTACTGTCAATGTGTTATTTGCGAGAGATGCACTCACTTTGTTAGCAGAGCGAGGGAATAATTCTAACCATGGTATAGATGGATGTTGCCATATTAAGCAACACTGATGAAATCTAATAAGAATATTTAAGATGTTATTACAAGACTTAAAAAACAAATAGTATTAGGTGTTGGAATTAATTCGTAGCGTTTTACAAGTGATGGGAAGTACTTTCATTAATGTATTTTTTAATGCTCATGTGAAATAAATAACATTCTTTCATTAAAAACGCTACGAATTAATTCCAACACCTAATAGAATGACAAAAATTAATAAAACTAACCTTGCATTTGGACTGGTATCCAAAGTTGTCTCTTTTTCTCCAATATTTAAACATCTTACAAATCCTGTAGTACCTGATGCCTCTTCACTTGTTTTGAGTTTGCAATTCCATGGAAAAGGCTTCAAAGACATAAACCTCATTTTAGTTTTCAATGTCCAGTCTATAGGAACATGCTTTGCACTCTTTGAGAGATTTATTTCTGGAATCTGATTAATTGATTCTAATTTTGAAAGTACATTAGCAAAAGTTAAGGAATTTTTTATAGATGAATCCTCTGCCGTTGGTTTCTTTCGTCCATCAATATTTAGTAATTCGAACAATGTATTGTCGTTACTAATGTCTAATTCAGAAGACGTTATATCTTTTTGTTTCTTACACGTTTCACTGACTGCAAAAGGATTCTTACGCTTTTGACAGTAAGATATACATTGCAGTACATTACTACTAGAGTTAAGTTCATCTAAATTCGTAGTCGTTTGTTGAGTGCCAGTATTAATAGTCGTTTTATTTATACGCGCTTGAAGTGCACGCTTTTTTAATTTCATGCGATGTAATTGCATCACTTGATCAGGACGCGTCCATTCCAATGTAGTTACATTTTCAGACTCTGATAATGGCATACGTATTAAATTTGACATGTCGCTGTAAAAGTTTATAAGATATGACATATATGTACAAGACATAATCAAAGAAAATTATATAATATTTTTTTTACATTACTACAGATTTTTATATTAAAAAAGTAAAGTATCAATTAAGGGACCAAGGTCCAATGAACTTGACCTTGACATATGTTATCAAGGTCATGACCTTGAGTGACCTCCAACAAGTTTTAGCCATCGCTCTTCCATTAAAAAGTTATTAACAAAAAAAGTTTGAAAAAATAATGTCTTATTTCGGCTACATATAATATTAGAAACTATATATAAGTTTAGAAACTGTTCTAAACTATATCCATCTACTACATTCCACCTCTCCTATTGCCTAGTGGCGCGCGACTTTCCACGGGAACACAAGTTCACTGCTTTAGCAGAAAATTTGGATAAATATGTAGTTTAGGGGACGGTTAGGATTAGCAGAATTAGGACCCTAACCAAACCATGTATTGTAAACTATGTATGCAGAGTAAAGCAGAAAAAAATTTTCTCTTCTAAGAACAAAAGTTATATAAGAAAATATGAAAGTCGTGCGCCCCCAAGCAGAGGAGAAGGAGGTAGGGTGGGAGTCGCTTCGCGTAAAAAGTTGTAAAATATATTTTAAAGCAGAAAATTTCTGTTTTATATAGTGGAAAAGAGATATTATATACGTTAATTTCTTAAATACGTTATTTCTTTTTTTGTTAATAACTTTTTAATGAAGAACGAGCGACGGCTAAAACTTGTTAGAGATCATTCAGGATCACAACCTTGATAACATACATCAAGATCAAAATCATTGGAACTTGGTCCCCTAATTGATACATCAAAAATATTGATTTATCAAAAATAATTTTATAGAATGTTGCACATATCTCAACATATACAGGGTGACCCATTTCTGACCCCCATCTATAACCCCAAATATTTCCTTTTCCTTGCATTTAACAAGAAAATGTTTCAGACAAAAGTTGTATGGTCTCCTGGGGGCCATAAAATGATACCATTTGTTTGACCTTGGATAGTCGCTTAAAGGTCACATCAAGATCACCCTCAATTTCTTTAACTAAACCCACTATTTTTCATTTATTCTTATAGCTCATTTCTAAAACACTATAATAAAACATTTTTTCATTAAGTATTTATCGAGTTGTGAGATTTAAAAGTTACGATATTGCTGACAATAGCGTTATCCGAGATGTACCACGTGGAGGTTAAACGGTCAGATTTACGTAGGCTGCTGGAAAAGTTTCTGCAAACAATATAAAAAAAAACATGTAAAATTCGATAAATGGCTTTATTGTTTTTCGAAGTATTCGTCTTTAAGATCGATACATTTTTGCATATGTTCGAACCAATTTTCGAAGCATTTTTTCGACTCTGAGGCTGTCCTCAGAAATCAGTGTACGAAATGTTTCAACAGCTGCTTCAGGCGATTGAAAAATCGCTCACCACGCATCTTCTTGTTTGGGAACAAAAAGAAGTCATTAAGTGATAAATCAGATGAATACGGACAATGAGTCATCAATTCAATATTTTTATTTAATAAAAAATCAATGGTTTGACGTGCTGTGTGACAGCTGACGTTGTCACGATGAAGGATGATGCGACGATTTTGGATTGTCCTACGCAATTCATTTATGACTTCTGACAAACAAATTGTTGTATACCAATCAGTATTTATAGTCCTTTGATCCTTTAAAGCCACGGTTGCCACATATCCAGTATAACTGAAGAAACAAGCAATCATTTGCTTGGCAGCACTGCGTGAACGAACAACTTTTGTTGGTTTCAGTTTGAAATACCCAAACAGTGGATTGTTGTTTACTTTCGGACTCATACGAATAGATCCATGTTTCGTCCCCAATAACGATGATGTAGACATCAAATTTGACCGACCTCGGTTGAATTTTTTTGAGCATTTTTTTGCTCCATTTAACACGAGTCTGTTTTTGAGCTTCGATCAAATTGTGTGAGATTCAACGACTGCAAAGTTTCCGTACGCTCAAGTGATCATGCAAATCGTATGTATTGCTTTCATGTCAATGCCTAAGGATGCCTGAATCTCGCGGTATGTCATATGCCGGTCTCGCTCAATCATTTCACACACAGCATCAACATTAGTGGCAACAACAGACGTGAATGGACGACCTTCACGGAAATTGTCACAAAGAAAGGTACACGCTGGAATTCGGCAAATCAATTATAAACAATCCTATTGGATGGTGCTTCATCTCCAAAAGGCAAATGAAGTCAATCGATGCATTGTTTTGGAGTTAGATTACATTTGTAATCGTAAAAAATCATTGCCCGAAAATTTTCACGCGAAATTTCCATTTTCTCATAAAATAACTTCTTTTAAAATACTATGCAAACAAAGTTAGTTGGCTTGGGTACAAACTGTTAACTGAATTATAGTTAAAAACGTCTAATTTTACGGATATGATAGTAGCAAAACGTTGGCGACACTGGAAGTATTAGATTGCAGAAACTTTTCCAGCAGCCTACGTACATCTCTTTTGTGTGTGTGCGTGTGTGGGTGTGTGCGTGTGTAAAGGGGGGGGGGTATTTAAAAATAATTAAGTATTTTATTGAAGATGTTTGAAGCCACGTCCACCTTGTTGGAAACATAAACGCAATCTTTTATGAAAATTGTTACGCACTCTATTAAGAACAGTTGGTGTTATGCTTTTGAACACGTTACGAATACGTTGTTGCATATTTTCAATAGCCGGCTCAGTCTCTCCAGGGAAAAAAATCTAATGGCATCAAATCCGGAGATCTAGGAGGCCACTCCTGAGTTTGACTACCTAAACCAATCCACTCTCTTCCGAATATATTATAAATATAGTCCCTAACGTCACGTGCTCTTTGAAGGGGCGCATTAAAAAACCACATTCGAATACGTGTCTGAAGATCAACATTTTCTAAAAAAAATCGGTAACTGATTTTGTAAAAAAATTAAATAATTTTGCGCATTAAGGTTTACTTGAAAGAAATATGGATCAATAACATAATCTCCTACTAAACCGGCTCACACATTAACAGATCATTGCCATTGTAATTTTTCATTCCATTGCCAATGTGGATTTCTTTTAGAATGATAGTGACAGTTATGTCTGTTAACGCCTCCACTCTTATTAAATATGGTTTCATCAGAAAAAAGCATATAACGAAAGAATAACGGATCTTATCTCATTTGATTTTTAGCCCAATTACAAAATCTTACACGATGGATCAAATCCTCGTATTTCAATGCTTGGGTCAAAGTAATATGATATGGATGTAATTTATAATTTTGCAAAATGCGACTCGCAGTTGATTGCGATACACCATGCTGACGTTGAATTTTTCTCGTGGAAGTATACGGATCCATCTGAACAGCAGCAACAGTTACTAGTGTTTTCACTTCGTCAGGTCCAACTTTTCGACATTTTTTCTTTAAGTCACCTCTTTCAGTTCTATTAATCACGTGTTTTATTATCACTTGCGTTGGATGTCGTCTATTAGGAAATCTCTCTGCATATAATCTTTCTGCAGCCTTATAATTGCCTCTAGTCTTTCCTATGATACCTATCATATCGATGATTTCGTGTGACGGATAGTCTGCCATATTACAGAACTGATGAAAAGAATTTTCTACTGAAGAAAATGTTATGGTATCAAGAGGTATCAATGTGACCTCTAAAAAAGTTTGATCACACAAAAAGAACGAAACAACTCAACTAGCAGTTTGGAAAAATATTAAGTTAAACGATGACTTGTTTCATTTTGATCTTTTTACATCTCGTCTGTTAAGGTATGGACCGGTTTAGTAGATTACGTTATTGGTCCATATTTCTTTCAAGCAAACCTTAATGCGCAAAATTATTTAATTTTTTTATAAAATCAGTTACCGATTCTTTTAGAAAATGTTGATCTTCGTATTCGAATGTGGTTTATGCAAGACAGGGCGCCCGCTCAAAGAGCACGCGACGTCAGGGACTATTTAAATAATGTATTCGGAAGAGAGTGGATTGGTTTAGGTAGTCAAACTCAGGAGTGACCTCCTAGATCTCCGGATTTGACGCCATTATTTTTTTTCTCTGAAGAGACTGATCCGACGACTATTGAAAATATGCAACAACGTATTCGTAACGTGTTCAAAAGCATAACACCAACCGTTCTTAATAGAGTGCGTAACAATTTTCATAAAAGATTGCGTTTATGTATCTAACAAGGTGGACGTGGCTTCAAACATCTTCAATAAAATACTTAATCATTTTTAATTACCTATTCATTACACACACACGCACACACCCACACACGCACACACAAAAGAGATGTAAATCTGACCGTTCAACCTCTACGTGGTGTACATCTCAAATAACGCTAATGTCGGCAATATCGTAACTTTTAAATCTCACAACTCAACAAATACTTAATAAAAAAATGTTTTATTATATGTTTTGGAAATATGAGCTATAAGAATAAATGAAAAATAGTGGGTTTAGTTAAAGAAATTGAGGATGATCTTGATGTGATCTTTAAGCGACTATCCAAAGTCAAACTAATGACATCATTTTATGGCCTCCTTGAGATAATACAACTTTTGTCTGAAACATTTTTTTGTTAAATGCAAGGGAACGGAAATATTTGGGATGGTAGATTAAAATGGGTCACCCCATATATTAATTTTAAATTTTATATGTATGGAATATATATATATATATATATATATATATATATATATTGAGTTGGGAGAAAAGTTCTGCGGTACTTTGTTAGCTCAAAATTACATTTTATAATATTTTCATCAAAAATGAACAAAATTTAAATTTAAAAAAAGTTTTAAAGCTTGAAATCTCTACTTTCAAAAGATTACCATAATTTTTTAGTTTATGTGAATTTGGTAATTTTTACGTATAAAAACTGCAAGGTTGAAAACAAAGGAAAAGTTTTCTTTTCACTTTGTGGGTCTGAAAAAAATGTGTCAAAAAAACTTGTAAACAAAATTTCCAATTATCTATTGTAAAAATTTGAAGATTTTCTTACAAAATTGTTTTTTAAAAATGTTCCTATGATTTTTTGTTCTTGAATTATTCATAAGTTAAATAAAAAGGAGCATTTTGACTTTGATTGCTCATAACGTCATTAAAATTAATTGTACTGCAATTAAAAAAACAAACAGATTCTTAAAACTGAAACATTGCTCTATCCAGTGAAATAATTGCAAATTATCGAATTAAAGTATCATAATTACAACAAATAATTAGAATTAAATGTATTAAGAAAATTTTACAAGCTACTAATAATTAACATATATTAATTATTACATATAATAATTATTTACATATAATAATTAACATATAATTTACATATATTTGCATAACATATTTCAACTATGAGAGAACATTTTTTTTAACCATTGTGCAATAATATAAGGACATAATATCACATCTTCAGCTTAAATTTATATTAATTAATTAATCTGGAGACACTGGTAGTGTCTCGGCACTAAGCTACATGCAGTGACACTGCCGTGGCTATTTTACACGAGCCGGCGAGTTGCCAGGAATTTAGATTATTGGATCTCAATAAGGGCTGAATTGATCAGATTCTAAGTGTGCTCAATTGATTGCATCCAGTCTAAATATATAATGAAAATATTTTTGTTTTTTCTCTATGTACCCTACGAGCCCAGATATTGCGATGCAAAATTCGAATCTAAAACTTTTATATTAAGATTAAGAAACATCGCCGTCGTCGGCTATGGAATGGGGGATTTGTCCTTTTGGAATTTTTGGCGTAAAAGACAAATGTGGCGCTGGCAATGCACACACATTACACATGTCTGTTTTCTGTGGCTGATGATAAATTAGTGTACACTTTTGGAATTAAAGTGAAACAGATTAAGAAATCCGTCACATCGATGATACAGAGAAACACGTAAGTGATTTTCTACTTCTGCAATTACACAAATTAGTCTTAGTCGACACATTTTTGCACGAAATAAGCGAATCTGGCAAAAAAAATGTATCGCTTTACTCCGTGGACCGAAGTATTAATCGTTAAAGTTGTTGATGATTATTCAAGTCAGGAAATCTGTCACATCGATGGCATAGAAGGACATGAGAACATATAATTGAAATGTAATTTAAGCTAGAATAAGTATTTTCTGCTTCAATTATACAAATTCTCTGCTTTAAGAACAAATTTTTTGCTTTAAGAATACAAATTATTTTCTATATCATTTTTATTTTTACAGCAGAGCATTTGTCTTGGTTAAATTTGTCTGCTGTAAAGCAAAAAATTTGTTTAATTCTTTATGCCATCAATGCAACAGATTTCCTAATCTGGATATCTGTCAACTTTAACAATTAATAACTCGGGGCAGAGCGACACATTTTTTTGCCATTTGTTCATGTAGTGCAAAAACGCGAATGAGTCTAATTTTATCAACCTCGAGAAGGTGAGGAAAATTCAACAATTACCGAATATTAATGTCTTGTATAAATTTAATTGTTTAGTACGTTATAATTCGACCTTGTTCGTACATTATTGTGTAACTTGTAAAGTATTTTCAAGATTTATTAACATGTTTTCGGCATTATAATTCAACTGTGAGACAAGATGCTTTGAAACAATTAAAAGACATCTTATTACAAAATCCTATAAAAGTTTTACATTCACAATTGAATTCTCTGTTACATGGTATCGCAACTTTATTTCTTGATAAAGAGAAAAAAATACACACAAATTCATTTCATGCACTTAATTTTATTCTTGGCCTTATCTCAAATGAACAATTGACATCTTTGCGTGAAATTATATAATATCGTATCTGAGCTGTCCAATACACATATTGCTCCACGTGTGAAAGAAGATTCTCTATTTTTCTTAGATGTGCTTGTACAAAATTGTAATAGTGCATTGGCAAAAGATAGCCATAAAATATTACCCAATTTTTTGGATATGATATGCAGGTTACATAATGAAGATAACCCTGTGGCACAATTAATAACAACATTACATTCCAAAAATACTAATATAAATTTGTTAACTACAGGAAACTTTGTATAGGTACACCATCGATTATGCCTCCGTTTGTGAAAATGAAAAAATATATTGTAGTTTATAACGATAGTGCGACTCAATTTTGTGAAATTAATCTTGACGAAGATATGATCTTGATAGATAATCGTGAGAAAGAAACCTTACTTATACAATATAATATAAAAGAATTTGTAAAATATATAAATTTATACTAATGTAAATTGATACTAATGTCTGATATTTGGCTCGAATGTCCAGATGAGAAAGTTGAGAGATTACACAGAGATTACAATTTTGAGCAAATTGTAATTATGCAATCGATTATGGAATACATGAATACGGATTATTGAAGATTGGATCAAGATGATTATAGCGTCAAACGTATGACGCGTTGGTTTAAAGATACGTTTCATGATGCATATGAAAAATTTTCTATCGAGGTTTCCTTAAAACTAAAACCTCTTATTAACGAATCAGAAAATGTCAAAAAGATTTTTCTTAAATGGAATTTATGGAAGGATATTTAGAACAAAATTTAAGACTGTCAAATTCACATTTAATTTACATCTCTGTTTAACTGCAACGAATAATTTCCTAAATCTGTCAGGAGCTATTGCATATTCATTCTGAAGTATTTAAATGATAAATTATTATTATGTAATAAACACAAGTAATATTATTATGTATGAGGCATTTTTTCCGAACTTTTCTCATTTTCAAGTATTATTGAAGATTGGTGCGACTCGTCGACTTTACCTCACTAACTAAACTACTAAAAACTTTATTTTTGAAAGCTGGATCAGTTTGGTATAGCAACTGTATTAATTTGAATCATATTTTAAGACTGATTATTGAAGCATCTTCTCGTTTGCCTAAGAAATAATTGCAATCGCATTTATATTTAATTATTGATGACATTAAACAGCAATTTAAATGAGTTACACAGGTAATTGTTTTAAATAAAAAGTAAAAACTGTAAACACAGTAGATAAATCAACAGTAGATTAATTTATGTAGAGTACTCATTTAGGAATATGTGAGATAATGACGTATAATTAACTTAGTACAGTCTAATTATTACTAATTATTACTAATTATTACTAATTATTACTTGTTTCGTTTGACAGTGAAAAAATATTTGAAAGCTTTGTTGCGATCTTCTACTCCTGAAGCCTATTCCTGAAACCGAGCACAGATGACGTCGTAATTTGTATGATCAGTCAAATAGTTTTACGTTTTAAGGAATGGATCCGGGAAGAACCGATAACTAAACATGAATCTATTATCGGTAAATTATATGTCTTTGAATAAATTATGATATAATAATTTCATTTCAGAGGAATTTAAACTATTTAGATTGAAATGGGAAGATCCTTCAATAAGATATACGTATACTTATATACGTATAGATTTCATTTCATAAAAATTAAAGATAGTACGATTTGGATTAAATAAATAATAATAAGGCAGTATCTTAGGTTTTACTTTTGATTTTGATAATATTAGGTGTTAGAATTAATTCGTAGCGTTTTACAAGTGATGGGAAGTACTTTCATTAATGTATTTTTTAATGCTCATGTGAAATAAATAACATTCTTTCATTTAAAAACGCTACGAATTAATTCCAACACCTAATAGAATTTAACTTGCCACAATTGTTGATATCAATTCTTTTATAAAAATAATATACATATCATTAGAAATTAATAATATACATATCATTAGATTATATTCATTATTTATTTAATTTGGCATGATATAAAGAAATGGGATTTAACTTTGCGCTAGCGAAATTCTTGATATCAAATCTTTTAAAGGAATGGTACATATCATTAAAGTTAATATTATTTATATAATTTGATATTCGATGAATTACATGGAATTTAACTTGGCGCCAATTTTGTTGATATCAAATCTTTTATATGAATGATATATATCATTAGAGTTAAGTAAATAACAAGAGACAATACTATTTGTGTTTTATTTTTTAATTTGATAGAACTTAACTTGATTAATTAAGATTGTAGCATCTGAGTTTTAATTTTTCATTAGATACATTAATTTTTTTCGAAGAGTAATAATTTTTGACAGAGAATTAAAGTTGAGATTACTTGGGTTGGAATAAGACCTTCAATAAGAATATTCTTGAAGGAAAATTAAAACTACTATTAATTATTATAGATTGGATACTTAGGTTTAAAAAGCACTTATTCTTTTAGCGCCTTTTTTTACCTTTTTTAAAAAGGTAAAAAGTTTGTATCAATACATAGTATCGATCATCACGCATTTTGTAAAGACGAACATCTTTATAAACAATTTACCTTATAATTGATTTCAAGAAATAGATTTTCATGTGTTTATATGAAATTTTGGAGCAGGCCAAAATTGACCCCTATTGACCCTTTTTCTTTGTGAAATAATTTTTATATAATCAGTTTTAAAGAAGAATTGAAGGTATACAATTACTTAAGTCTGTAAAAACATCAAAACGACGGTCATCTGTATTTTCCGTCATTTTGTATTTAGAAGAATAATAATTACCAAATACTAGTGTACAATTTGCATTATATATATATATAATATATATATATATATATATATATATATATACATGAAAAATTTTATTAAAACAAATGCCAGTCAAATGTTTGGTTAATATAAATGGTAGCCTCAGAGAACATCTATCATCTCTTTAATGCGTACGATTTGTATCGAAGGTCCTTCTCGGCAATTCGACGCATTGTTGGCTCGCTTACACCAACAATCGATGCTAATTTTCGCAACGATTGCCTTGGGTCATCCGAAATCCGCGTTTGA
>NW_011626939.1:40459-58439 GCF_000204515.1 Acromyrmex echinatior
CCTCGAAACCCTACAACTTTTGTCTAAAACTTTTTCTTCTAGGATGTGTAGTTTTCGAAATATTTGGGGTGGGCAATTAAAATGGGACACCCTGTATATTGGGTCATCTAAAAAGTATCCGCGGTTTTTTGTCACTAGATGGTGTTGACCATCAACATCTAGTGACAAAATACCGCGGATACTTTTTAGATGACCCAATATATTACATTTTATATATACATTACATGATCGGTCTTACGATTGAGATGTGAAAATCGTATATGAACAGGTGATGTTATATTAGTTAAACGCAGTCGAAAAAAATAGATAAAATTATGAACATATTAATGAAGATCAGAGAGATGTTTTGTAGAGAAACGGAAATTACTCGCAAAATGGTTGGACGACTGGTTATTTAAAATTTCCCGATGTTCTGATGAAAAGTCAAGTTAAATATAAATTATTAGGTGTTGGAATTAATTCGTAGCGTTTTTAATGAAAGAATGTTATTTATTTCACATGAGCATTAAAAAATACATTAATGAAAGTACTTCCCATCACTTGTAAAACGCTACGAATTAATTCCAACACCTAATAAAAGAAAATAAAAAAGAAAAAAATTCGAGTAAAAGCGTCACTCTTCTAAAATAACTCATCTAACTGGCCATATATTTAAATTGCGCATGTTGAGAAGATGCTCGTCAATTATTAAATTATTCAGCATCAATGTGTTAGTTTGTGATGAAACAAATACCAATATCACGATGGAAAATTTTATCATAATATAAAATTAATGATGTATAGAGGTAAAAATTAATATACCAAAAAATATTAAAAAAGAGACCCGTGTTAAACATATATGTTACTTTCTCGACAAACACTGACTGAAGAATAATAAAATCATCTTGGTATTGTAATGTCAGATTTTATTTATTAGCGGTACGTAAGCTTTATGTTTAACATTTCTAAAATTAAGCGCTTACTAACAAAGTTTTTCATCTAAAATTTTAATATTGTCCTAATCAAAGTCATAATCATGTTGCAACTTATGTTCCGTGTTATGTTATCACTGATCAAACGGTGTTTCATCGAATATGATTTTTGTGTTCATTAATTCTTGTCTTAAGTTTTCTGTCTGACTGTCCCACATATTATATGTTGCATCACAATCATTACAGCTGATTTTATATACAACGTTATTTTTTCAAAGATGGTGTTGAGAGTCTTTATGTACTTTAATGTATCGATGTATAATTTGTTTAAACTATAGAAAGACACCCTGATGTCGTCACTATTCAATTTTATAAATTTATCTGTTAAAAATGGAATAAAAGGTACAGTGAATCACGATGGAAATACTAATGATTCATCTTTCTCTTCTAAGTTATTGTGCAGTACGGTCTTCCTTCGTAAAATGCATTTGACTCCATTATTAATTGTTTCGAAAATAAAATTAAGAAGGTAGTCATTCTGTAATATTTCAATTATCGTCAAATTTTTTTGTATGGTATTTTGAATCCGAGAGTAAAAGAACTCAATCTATTAAACCAATGATAACTCCACTTTTTTGTGAGAGAGGATAATTTGAAAAAAATTTAGAAATCTCCCCGAAAAGGTCGGTTTGTGATACCAATCAAAATTTAGTTGATCGTATAACAAATCAAACTAACCAAGACTCCTTATAAATCAAAGAATTGGAAAGAGTATAGGTAGGAGTCAAGCGCAAAAGACCTCGTGCAAATAATATACCTATGAAATGTGAAACTTCTTTATTCACTAAACACGCTTACATATTTTGGCTCACTTTTGAGCCTTCCTCAGAGACAACATAAATTAACATATATAAAAACTGTAAATAAAAGTTATTCTGTCATGGTAAGCTCCCCTATATCGAAAATTTAAATATGGAATTAAAACCAAAAAGAGTGAAAAAAAAGGAAAAGAAAAAAGAAAAGAAATTAGAACATATCATAAAATAGAATTTGGAGGACTAATTTATCAAACAACTTTAAGATTATAATTAATTATCCAGCAAATATAAGGATGCTTACCATGCTGACAGAGCACCATATCGCAACATTACTATTATTAGGTGTTGGAATTAATTCGTTTTTTAATGAAAGAATGTTATTTATTTCACATGAGCATTAAAAAATACATTAATGAAAGTACTTCCCATCACTTGTAAAACGCTACGAATTAATTCCAACACCTAATATATAAAAATAATTCAAGAATCTCCGGCACCTGATAATGTCGGCCAATCAGTATCAGACACAGTGAGTCACTTTTTATTTTTTAGCTAATAATTTTCTGAGGTAATAAATGGAAAAATGTAACATTAATCAATTCCAAGAACAAGAAAGTTGGAAAGTAATCGATAAACACGCCAGAAAGACTCATTACTGCGTACGAACGACACTGACTGACTAGACAACTCAAGCCTTTATAGCTTGTTTATGAGGTTAGCATTGGGAGTCCCTCCATATCCGTCTGCAGATTGAGTTCATGCATCTCCTGATGAATATCACCTCCGAAATCAGTCTTCCTGTAGTAAGGCTCCTCGTCTAATATTGTAGCGTTGTCCCAATCGTAATGTTGTCGAAATCATGGTCTTCTTGTAACCGATGCTCCGTTTTGACATTTCGAGTAGACGTGTTCCATCGGGGTGATTCTTATGCTCCGTGATTCTTGACCTCAGCTGTCTACACGTCTGTCTCACATAATTTGCATCGCAATCTTACACGAGATCTTATATTAGGTGTTGGAATTAATTCGTAGCGTTTTACAAGTGATGGGAAGTACTTTCATTAATGTATTTTTTAATGCTCATGTGAAATAAATAACATTCTTTCATTAAAAAACGCTACGAATTAATTCCAACACCTAATAATATTCGACTTCTTATCACGCGATAAAAAGTCCTTATGCACCCTAATAAATTCTCGCAATTTATTAGTACTATAAAACGATACCCTCATACGCTCGCTATTCTACTAAACTTCTAAGTGATACCATGAACAAAAGTGAACCACGAAGGCTGCACTACTTCAACCTTATTATTATTAACAACACTCTTCCATTAGTCATAATAATTTTCTTCAAATAATTGTTAATATTCTCAAATATAAAATTCAATGGATAATTATTCTCTAACAATATTTTAATAATGAAATACAAATTATCAAGGTGAAATTTAGGATTCGAAAGCAAAATTACCCTATCAACTAATCCTGCGATTGTATTTTTTGAAAAACCGAGTACTGTGACCGAAAATTCAAATATCCGAAAAAATCGGCTTGTAGTACCAATTGAATTCTATCAATCATTATTTCTAATCACTATAACATCCAAAAAATTCAATCATCTATCACCCATCTCCCCTATCTTCCTCTATCTACCTCCCCTCATCTTCCCCTACCTCCATAGTGAATTGAAACCTAGAATGCTAAGAATTAAAAATATCAAGAATGAAACTAACCGAAGACACAGGTGCCGCCAATAATATGTCGTCAACAAACCTATAGTAAAAGAACAATGGAAACCGAATCGAAGACAAAGCTCTAACCTCTAGCTTTCACATAACTAGATCCGCGATGACGGGAGACAACAAAGAGCCCATAGGAGTCCCGTAATTCTGCCTATATACAGGGTATCATGAATATACGGCCCCACTCGTCCTGAGTAGAGCGGACTAAACTGAATAGAAAAGTCCTCTACCATTTTTCAATGCTTGCAATAATTAATGAGCGGGGATGGCCCCTAGCAGGCGCGCCCCGCTCACCGCGAGCCTCTCAAAGCTCGAACGGCGCGGCGCGCTTGCTAGGCCATCTCTGCTCCTCGTGGCTCGCGTGCGCTCTGTGGGCCGTACCTTTGGCAATAGTAGAATGGACACGCGTATTCGGCTATCTTTAAACGTTAATATCTCGTTAATTATTGTGAACATTGCAAAATGGTAGAGGACTTTTCTACTCAGTTTAGTTCCTGTTCAGGACGAGTAGAGCTCGAGCCGTAGTTGAGTGAAGCCTATATTCATGACACCCTATATATAACACTATCAAAACCAAAGAAAGTAGAATCTAAAACAAACTGAACTGCTTTGATGAATTCCTCCTCCGATAAACAACAATCTCTAAAAATAAATCGCTAATGGTCTTTAATACAATCCATTGCATAGTCAATGGGGACGTTAGTGAAGAGGCTCACAACATCCAGTGACATTAATTAAAATTCATCACTCAAATGTTTCTATCATCAAGTTCTTTAACAAATTTAAAACTATTTTCATTAAAAATTATCATTTAAAAATGATCCTATCAAACTCCTATCTACCTCTACAATGTAGGGAACAAGAAGGTAAGTTATTTAGTACAGGAAGTGAGTGAGTCGAGATCCGCTTATCAATAGACAATTTGTAAATATTACTTTCAATACATTAAATAAGATTGACTGTTAAATTTAATCTATTGTTCAAAGATAAGACAGAATTTCAGTTAATTGGATGTTGTAAGTCTCTTCACTAATGTCCCCATTGACTATGCGATAGACTGTATTAAAGACCATTGGCGATTTATTTCTAGAGATTTATTTCTTGTTGTTTACCGGAGGAGGAATTCATCAAAGCGATTCAGTTTGTTTTAATTTCTATTTTCTTTGTTTTTGATAGTATTATATATAGGCGGAATTACGGGACTCCTATACGGGGCTCTTCGTTGTCTCCCGTCATCGCGGATCTAATTATGCGAAAGCTGGAGGTTAGAGCTTTGTCTTCGATTCGGTTTCCGTTGCCCTTTTGCCTATAGGTTTGTTGACGACATGTTATTGGCGGCACCTGCATCTTCGATTAGTTTCATTTTTGATATTTTTAATTATCAGCATCCTAGGCCAATTGGCACATAATAAAAATTATCCCAAGTACTGTATCATCTCGGTACATTATATTATACATACAGTGTACAAAGTGTATACAACCGAAATAAAGAATAATTTTTCTTAATTTGGATCCTTCAAATCATTCGACACCTCCACAATAAACAAAGAAAAGAAATCCTTTAGAGATATGTTCGTTTTTGTTTCATTTTGAAAAAAATCATAAAAAAAAGAAAACATAATTTTCAGAATATTATTGTTTTCATGAACTGCAACTTCAGCGATAATACAGTGAGAAACAATGCGAGAGTATGCGCATCGATTTCCAGATAGAAGAGTACCAGATCGGCGAATCATTACATTGACCATATCAATGTTTGGCTGCAACACGAGTTGTCTGTACAAGATACATTTTGTTTTTTTTTTGTAATTTTCTCCAAACAAAAACAATTATATCTCTAAAAAACTTTTTTAAAACTTAGTTCAATCAATTAAATCAATCCTCTACACGCCGAAGTTTGGCCATTTGAATTCGGAAAACTTATATATGTATGTATGTGTTCTTAAATAGCGCTCAGTAATTATATAATGCTATTCCTCATCAAAAATTGAATTGAAAAGTTCTGAGCTACTTTTTCTCTACAATACTTAATGAAGTAATTATTATCAAGGTAATGAAATCGGTCCCATTAGACAGGCACACGTTAGTGACACGTGCCTAATAATATGCGTTTACATATACGTATTACCGAATATATAGCTCACGGACATTCTCTCAAACAAAAAACGTAGAACATTATTAAAAAAAATAGTTCAAGACTTTTTATTAGGAATAGTATAATATGATTAGTAGCGCTATTTACTTAAGAAACACCCTATGCAGGATAACTTAAAATAAATTTAGTCTTAAAATGTCATACTCTTGTGACTTCATTCTAAAATGATTTTTTTCTTCAAATTCTTTTTAATCTGGAGCTTAATTTTTAAATTCTAGCGAAAAATAATTAGCAAATTAAGGGATACATAAGAAAGATTTTTAAAAATAAAGTAAAAAGCGCTGAAAATATGCTTCTCGAATAGAACCTAAATGATACGTTATGTATCTTTTATCTTAGTTAACCAACTTAAATTCTATCAAATTAAAAATAAAAACAATTAAAATCTTATTTTATACCGTACATGTGAAAACACAAACCATAAACTAGAAGTCTATATCGGTCGAAGTTGGATCTTTAATGCTTTTACATTCTTTCTATGTGAATTTATATACTAAAATATGTAGTTATTTGAACTGCGCACCGAAATGATTTTTCGAACTTGTAAACGCAATCAAACTACTACAGTAATATCACAAATTAAATTGATAAGCAATTTAATAATTTGCTCAATCTGGCATCATATTAGAAAGACGTTAATGTATTGAAAAACTGTAAACAAATATATTGCGAAAAATATTACCTCAACTAGAAGTTGAACTCGGATTTCTTGTATTCCGTCCTAAGCCTCCAGTCTAGAAAAGCCTTAGTAATATTCTTCGCAATAATCGGTATATGTAAAGAAACAATATCTTTTTTCAGGCGATAAAATATAAACAATTAAAATCTTATTTTAGATCGTACATGTGAGAACACAATTGATAAACTATAATAGAAGACTACATATACCGGTCGAAGCTGGATCTTTAATGCTTTTAAATAATTTCTATGTGAATTTATATACTATCTATATTACTAAATACGTAATTATTTGAACTGCGCGCCGAAATGATTTTTCGAATTTGTAAACGCAATCAATCAACTATAGTAATATCACAAATTAAATTTATAAACAATTTAAAAAAGTAAAACCTAAATGGCACTATCTTTATTTACTTATTAATTCTAATCATATATATCATTTATATAAGATTTCAACAACTGGCGCCAAGTTAAATTCCACAAAAAAAATTTTATGTATTATTCGTATAAAAAGATTTGACATCAATAATTGACGCCAAGTTAAATCCCATAAATTAAATAAATAATATTAATTCTAATAATATGTATCATTCATTTAAAAGATTTAATATCAACAACTGGCGTCAAATTAAATCTTACACCAACCATACCAAATAAAATAAAAAATAAAAAATATAAATAATAGAGCATACAGCCACAACGATAAAATGTTGAAACGAAAATTATATATTTAAAATTATCATATAAAAACGTAGACGGTCGAGATTTGACCATCATCAGTACATCAAGACAAGTAAAGAAATACAAAAAAATTAATTAATTAAGCAAAAATCGCTAGTCAAAAAGATGATAAAACAGTATCAAGATGACAAATAGAAAAACTACATAAAATTAAAACAATGATCACTAATCAATAAGATAAAAGAATTTTCCAATCGCTTATGGTACAAATAAAATGAAATCCAGAAAATGAAATTAACCAAAAATTTTAACGCTTCTGACGAATAATCTGTTCCATTTATGATTCTTTTTAAAGGAAGAAAAGAGCAACATCGTGTGAAAATACGGAATTTCTAGATTCTATTTAAAATTAAAAGAAAAGAAAGCACTATTTAATAATTTAAATTTTAAACAATACAATAATTATTCATGAAAATCAATATAAATTCACATTAACTTTCGTAAATTTACCACGTATTTTTTGATACAAGTCCTCGCAAATGTAACTAGGAATAAGTAACACAATTTAAAAAACAGAACAATTTGAATAAATGGTAAGAATCACTGCTGACAAAAATGTAAAAAATGAATGTGGTTATAATTTCAAAAATATATGAAAAGAAAGAGCACAAAGAATCACAGCACAAGATGTAGTTAGTGACACTCAATCATTCTTGCATTACGATTCACAATAAAAACACCAAACGTTTCGGCCACAATCTGGCCATCTTCAGTAAAATTAATAATATTCTTAAGATGCAGAGTTACATCAAGTTGGAATCAAATTCAACTCTCGTGTGTTATAATTGTAAAGATCGTGTTTGCATCAAAGCGACGCTGCTTCATATAATAATATTAGAACGTCAGAAGTCATCTCTCATGACTTCTCTGGTGTTTTTATTGTGAATCGTAATGCAAGAATGATTGAGTGTCACTAACTACATCTTGTGCTGTGGTTCTTTGTGCTCTTTCTTTTCATATATTAGGTGTTGGAATTAATTCGTAGCGTTTTTAATGAAAGAATGTTATTTATTTCACATGAGCATTAAAAAATACATTAATGAAAGTACTTCCCATCACTTGTAAAACGCTACGAATTAATTCCAACACCTAATATTTTTTGTAAGACTTAAATTTTTCAGATATTTTATTGACGTAAGGAATGGTAAAATACTTTTTAGCAATCCTGGAGGAATCCGAGTTGGCAATATCTTTGTGTTCCTTGATATTAAAATTGTTTTTGAAAGACAACGTCTTGATCCTGTTGTTAATTGTTATAAATAAAAATTCAGATGGATACCCATTATTTTGGAGAATATTGATTAGGAAAATGATATTATTCTCATGAAATTTTGGATGGGAAAGGAATAGAATTCTGTCTAACTGCCCAATTACAACACTCCTCCCCTCCTTTTGTGTTCAACAGGATGATTAGAAAGAAAATTTAAGTATCTTCCAGAATTTGTAGGCTTCCTGTAATTGTCAGAAATAATTCTCCCATTTTCGATTAATAGTTTTACGTCAAGAAAGTTTATTACTCCATTATCATCATATTCGATGTAAATTTAATTCTTTCATGGCAAGAATTAAAAGAGTGATTTTTAAATAGAATCTGGAAATTCCATCATGTGAAATTATTTTCCACAAAAAGCCGAAATAATTTACTTTTATGACAAGACTTCGAGGGAGCCGCCTCCAAGAGATGGTAGTTGGATCAATCCGTATCGAAGTGAGCCACACGAAATATCTGGGGCTCACATTGAATGAGCTCTGAAAGAATGGGTTCTGGAGACATTTCCAGATTATAACTCCCAGAGGATAGCAACGTCACTGTGACGCCTCCTGCCCAACCTTGATGATCCAAACTCCAAAGTCTGGCGTCTGTATGCGAACATAGTGCAATCGATGCTCCTTTACGGGGCATCACTGTGGGCCAAGGAGATGTCGTCAAATAAACGCATCAAATAGACGAATCGCTGCACGGGCCTACTGTACTGTGTTGCACGTGGTGATTACGGTCTTCGCTGGTACACCGCCTCTTGATCTGTCGCACAAGGGCGGTGTGTTGACCGAATCAAGAGAAGGGGCAGAGTCCTTATAACGAAGATACGTGACATCATTAGGGAAAGGGAGAAGAGAGTCTATAAAAAAGTGAGAGAAATCTTTCTTCTTCATCCTCGGCCATGAGACCGTCAAGGCTATCCAGCCCTATCTACGCGCTTGGATAAACAGAGTTCAAGGCGGCCTGACCTATCATCTAATGCAAGTCCTCTCGGGGCATGATTGCTTCAGAAAATACCTGCACTGGATTATGAAGCAATCAATACCCAGATGCTGGCATTGCACAGAGGCGGTAGATATGGCGCATCACACGCTGGCAGAGTGCTCCGCCTAGAATGTGGAGTGTCTTTTGTAGTGTGATCATTAGTGATGACCTGTCACTCCCGGCCGTAGTTAATCGAATGGTCGGGAGTGACAGGTCTTGAGAGACAGTCCACTCTTTCTGCATTACGATAATGGTGCGGAAGAAAAACAAACGCGCTGGGCGAGGGAAACTTTCCAGTCATAACGGGACGCAAGACGCTCTCTTTCAGGCCTTATAATTCGAAAAAAGTACTTAACGAAAAATAACTTTATTATAGTGTTTTGGAAAGTTCTTGATACCAGCTATTAGATTTTGGCATCAAATATAGAATGTTCCATTCAAAAAAAATCAATTTGATCTTGACCTAACCTTGGCGACTCAAAGTCAGGTCATATTTTGAAAATATGCATGATATTAATTATGCTAGGTCAAGCGAAAATTACAAATCCACTCATTAAGAAAAAGCTTTGTTCTTTTCAAATCAATTTGTTTTTTTCAAATCAACGATATGATTTGTATCTTGATCACCATTTGACCATCGCGGTGCAGAACTAACTTTAACGCCACCTTATTACTATTCTGTGAAAAGTTAACATTATAAAAAAATATTTGTTTACATATACATTGTACACACTTTCTAGATCCGTATTAGTATCTTAATTTTTATTTATTAAAAAAATTTATTTTAAAAAATCTCAAAAAATGCCTTCAAAATTGGCTCTCAAACGTAAAGACCCTCTTAATTATTATTATAAGATTTTATTATAGTTTTTCTTATTTGATCTTACAGCATTGGTAGAAACAGACGTTAGTCGAATACTATACAAAACGTCTATCTTCTTGAAGAACATTATACGAATAAACGTACAACAAATAAAAATCAATACATCAATACATACAAACATAAGAGATGGAAAAACAAAGGTATCTAAGTGACGGATAGAAGATCTAGGGGTGATAGGTGTCAGATTGTCAGATAGACATTTTTTTATAATATTTATCCTGCGTTTTGTTTTGTTTACAAATCAGACACCATTCTTAACATATGAAGATTCATTCCAAAATCTTAATCCAAAATCTGTTATCCCAATCGAATTCATTTCTTATATTGTACCCTTTAATGAATTAGGAAACTCTGGTGTATCATATTTGTCACGTTTTTTTCTAAATACTTTTCTTTAGTCATTTATAATATATAATCTCAGTTTTAATTTGCTTGTCAATTAAATACTTTTTTGGACAATGTGTGGTTGTCTTTACATATAATATGAGTGTACTTGTATCTTTTTTTAAAAAAACCGTCTAATAATTTTTTGTTGTTTTAATAATATTCAAGTTGCAAGGTGATGGTGCTGTCTCAGCAATGCCTTTTTCAGTCATGATTTCATTTGACGTCATTACTTGAGTATATATTAATATATGTTAATATATATTAATATTAGGTCATTTAAAAAGTATCCGCGGTTTTTTGTCACTAGATGGTGTTGATGATCATATATCGGGCAACACTAATCCGATTGTGTCAACGAACGCGCGTTTGAAAGATGACATTTTAGGTTACATTTTTTGTAAACAAAGTTTGGTGATTCATCAATCGTATCAAAAGTTATATTGGTTTGAAAATGAGTGAACTTTCTGAAGAAATACACTATGTGATGCTTTTTACTACAAAAAAGGCAAAAACGCAGCACAAACATGCAGAAAAATTTGTGAAGTTTATGGCGCGGATGCTGTAAGTGAACGCAGGACACAGGAGTGATTTGTTCGATTTCGTTCTGGAAATTTTGATGTCAAAGATCGACCTCGCTCTGGTCGGCCAGTCACTGAAAAAGTCGATGAAATTTTGCAACTGGTCAAGCAAGACAGGCATGTGAGCTGTCAGGAGATAGCTAATGCACTAAGAATCAATCATGTGACAGTTTGGAATCAGGCTGGCTTTTGAAAAAGGCTGGCTATGCAAAGAAACTCGACGTTTGGGTGCAAACACATGAATTAACGCAAAGAAATTTGACTGATCGAATTTCCATCAGCGAAACACTACTAAAACGCAACGAAATCGATCCATTTCTGAAGCAAATCATCACGGGCGATGAAAAATGAATGAAATACAAGAATATCGTTCGTAAAAGATCATGGAGTAAGCGCGGCGAACCACCACAAACGACTTCAAAGCCTGGATTGATGGCAAATAACCAAAAATTGAGGGAGCTTGGTTGGGAAGTTTTGAATGCATCCACCGTATAGCCTGGACCTTGCACCGTCTGACTACCATTTGTTTCGATCTCTGCAGAATTCTCTTGATGGAAAAACATTAGCCGACAAAAGAGCTGCCGAAAATCACTTAAAAAAGTTTTTCGCCGATAAACCACAGAAGTTCTACACGGATGGAATTATGAAATTATCCGAAAAATGGCAAAAGGTTATAGATAATAATGACCAATATATACTTGATTAAAATTGATTTTCAATAAAGAAAAATTTCATTCAAAAATTGAACAAAAAACCGCGGATACTTTTTAAATGACCCAATATATATATGTATGTTGTTATATTATATGTGTATGCATGCATTAATATGTAAAAGTGCATTTTAATGAGCAATAGTGGGAGAGCAACAAGGATTAGGAGAGCAACATGGATTATGAAGGCTTAAACCTGATGCTGTATCAACAACATTCTCTCATTCTCTTGCTAATGCAAATGATTCAGATAAGATTTTGTGTATGACATATTGTTGTTATGACAGTTGTGTATGACATATTGTATCAAATATTTTATTACCATATTTTTTAGAAAAATTTATATTGACAGCAGAAAAGCAAGTAGAAAAGCATGTAGAATAATAATCTAAACTTGTATTATAAATAGAATTGGTAATAATATATTTAAATTGTTAACTTATCTTGACATTGAGTCAATGATTAAGAACATATAAATTAATATGATTGATTTTTATTTTTTAATTCAATATGTAAATATAAGAAGCAATCACGTTGACATATATCTTTATGTTAAGTACTTGATTGAAAAATGGAACATTTCTATAAATTACAGTAGCTAGTATGACTATTTTATTATGTACTGCGCCGTGACATTTTTCGTCCGTCACTTTGACGCGGATAAGCCAAGTGGATCTTGAGTCCTCTCGGCTCGTGAGGGCGAGCAATAAGCATGCGGGCGCTATCGTTCATGAGCCATCTTAAATTTATTTTTATTTATTTTTTTTTTCTGTATTTTTTTGCATTATTTTTCTGCGAGAATCGTTGCCAGGATCAGTAACTGTGTACATTGATTATGTCTCACCCGGTTGCTAGCAGGAAAGAGGACTGTCACCGAGGAGGCTCCAGACTATGCCTCAATGACGGGAGCGCGCAGATCATATCTCTTTTTAACTTCCTGCCTGCATCTATTATTTGCATCCTTTTAGTGTCGCTCCTGTTTTACAGAGAGAACGAAGGATGCCGAGACATAGCTCCGGATGAGGTAGCTTCTCAAGAGGAAAACCATCCGCCGAGAGAACCATGGCGAACTCGGGCTCAAACTAAAGGAACTGCCTAAGGCAAGAAGAGCTCCATGCGAGACCAGAGAAAAGTTTCGGGCGAGAAGACTACCCAGGCGAAATTCAGATTCGCGCAAGGCGCGAGAAGCTACGTCGCTGCCATGCGATTCGCGGGGTCGCACGGCGCCGCTATCGGTCAATCAGGCGCCGAGAGGCCTCACTCCCAAAAAGCAACACGGCCTGTGCATCATCACCGGGACCTGCCGAAATCACTTGCGTTGTAGCATGAGCCGTGGATAAATTGTTAAAGGAAGCAGGATCCATGACGAAGCGAGCATCCGTGCGAATAGCGTTATCGAACCTCGGAATGAGCCGAGCCGAAGGGAGCTAATGGAGAGAGCTAACGGAAGAACCGAAAGGGAGGAGTTGCCGGTGAGACAAGTTAGAAATTTTGTAAGACCGCCGATCCCTAACAACATGATCTCGAGCGAATAGCACGTGCTGAATTCGAGCCGAAAGGCTGCGGTCCGTACAGAGGGCTACCGCGAGTAATTAGTCTCTTCGCTGTCGTTTGCTGTTCGCTTGATTCACATAGATTTTTGTATTCAGTTCGCGTAAAGTTTGCCACCCTCTCACCACAGCAAAGTCATTGCGTCTCGTTAATGAGATTGTATGTTAACTCGCCATCTTGCATTGTACATCGCCGTTTGAATCGCACTTGTAGAGTAGAGAAAATCATTATACGACGTCTGGCGGAAAGCCGCGATTGTTACTGTAAACTTGAATCGACTGAGGAATTTGGGATAACTCGCGATAATCGCCTATTCACATTTCTCGTATTATTTTGTGCTACGCGATTCGATAACTTCCGCTTATAACGAGCTCATGTTCGCCCTGAGACAAATTATGGTAACTATAGTGAATTGCGTACTTGAATAGATTCATGTAATTGTTCTCTATCAATATTGAATATATGTTTTCCATTCTCTTATTATTAAAAGGAAGTAATTCTTATTTGTTCTCTCGCCTTCCGATTCACTTCCGCTCCAAATCATCCACTCTCGCTGTGGGATTGAGCAGTCGGTTGTCGTCCGTCACATTAAAGAAATATCGAAAATAATTAGTCGCGATTGAGAGGAGTCACAAAAAGCGGCACGCTCATTCCTGGCGCCCAACTTGAGTTAAGAAAGAATTCGCGGTAATTCAGTGAGTAGCTATCGACTTAGAGTATTAGAGTATTAGAGTATTAGAGTAAAATCATTGGTTGTCGAATTGCAATCACAGAAAAGCGACGAAGTTGTGCCATCAGTTGAGATTACGGTCATAATATATTCTGATAATTAGTCTACTTTTCTGCTAAGTAAAAGTTCAAATTTTCGTTTATATTTGATTAAAGAGATTAGTTTATTTTTTTATTTTAATGCTTTAGAGAAGAAAATCAAAATAGAAAATTTCATCTATCAATGGACAGACAGTATTCAAGATGTGATGAACAGAATTTAGATACAGTTTATCATACTCACTTAAACATTTCTTTATCACGCATACATAAAATCCTATTATTTACATCTTTAGATATTATTTCTATGGCAGAACTATCTCCTTTATCGCATAATAATTTAAAATTCTTAGCGGAGAACACAGCTTCTTTAGCAGATACTTTAAATATTTCTCCTAAAGTAATGTCATTAGTAAAGAAATATTGTTATTTAGTAAAGAGAGGACACAACAATAATTGTATTCTTCTATAAAAACAACATTCTAAAAAAATTGTCACATTTTACTTTTCTGTAAAGGAAATAGCTTTTCAAGCAATAAAATATTAGTTAAATGCGAAGGCAATTAAAACAGTACAAGGTGTATTTCTCATATACTGCAGTTGCAGATATGCACAAGAATTTTGCACTTTATTTGATCTCGTTTATATTTTAATCTTAAAATTAAAAATATAGAAAATTTACGAGAGAGAGAGAGAGAGAGAGAGAGAGAGAGAGCGAGAGAGAGAGAGGTTAAAGAAAAGTAATGCAAGAATGATGTTTGCATCAAAGACCGCAACATCCGTAAAAAAAAAATAAGTTAGACATACTAAAAACAGGTATTATATTACTTTCTTACTATATTTATTTCTTACTATATATATTTTATATTTCTTACTATATATATTTTATATTTCTTACTATATATAATATATTTTAATATATGAAATATGTGTGTATACATATATACTCAAATAGAAATGCATTTTATTATTGTGATCATTATATGTTATTACTTCTAGCATCTTCTTGCAAATTACTATTAGAGTTCGTTTTTATATTATAATTTCCGTTAATAGATGGAAGTGGCTCGCTGAAATGAATTAGTTTGTAAAAAAATTTTTTATAATTACAACATCATATTGTCTCTGAGGATATCTCAAAAGTGAGCCAAAACATGTAAACGGATTAATTATTAATAAAGTTGTTTCGTTAACCGTTGTTTTGTATTGATTCATACAAAAATTATTCCTATGCTTGAATTCTGTTATATCCAATATTCATTATATTGCCTTGTTATATCCAACCATTTTGTATTATTAAGGAATCTTTAGGAATTAATTTATATTTATACAGGGTATCTGGAATTTAAATGTCAAAACTTCGGGAGTGTGTAGGGGATCGACAAACTAAGAAAAAAAGTAGAAATATGTTCGTTTTTGCTTCGTTTTGGAGAAAATCGCAAAAAAGACAAATCATAGTTTCGTTCTTGCACTGCCTCACATCCAGAATTTCATGAAAAAAATTTTACGTTTATAATAAAATGTTAACAGACAATGACTATAGATTTTATCCTCAAGACCAATAATTAATAGACTTAAACATTTAATTAAAAAAACAAATTCGTAGACTAATAAGAATAACTCAGAAAAGATTCAGATGAAAAAAAGATGGTTCTTTATTCCATATGTGTAAAGTATTTCAGATAAATTAAAAAATGTAATTAATGGTGATATACATAGAACTTTTTAAGTTTAAATAAATTAAATAAATTTGTAAAAATTCATAAAGATCTGACGTCCAAAGAACAAAAAAGAAACGTTGTTTATAAAATAAACTATAAGGATTGTGATGCATCCTACGTGGGTCAAACAAAAAGAAAATTAATTACAAGATAACAGAACATAAAAGTAATTTATGTAAAGGTCCTAATTCTTATTCTGTTATCACTGAAGACGCTTTGCATCATAATCACAAAATTGATTGGGTAATACAGAAATTCTGGACGAAGATATTTTAACAAACGATTGATTTCAGAAATCATAAATATAAAACGATAAACAAATGATTGTTTAGATCGAACATATAATGATATAATAATCTTAAACATATAATAATCTTAATAAATGTAAATAAATTTAGATTCAACTTACACAATAACAACATCGTTCTATGTCCTTTCAGTATCTATCTTAAAAACATCTTGTTTATTACATTCTTAAACGTGACAAGTTAACAACATTCGATACATCTTGACGATTTTTAAGTTTCATCACAACATGTTTTATATAAATCTTTTTCATTTACTCAATACTTAACATAGTTAACTGCAGTGTTATATGTGATTGAGATAAGCACTTTCTTTATACAATTTTAATATTAATTTTATGTAATTTTAATTCTTAATAACTTTATTAGAACAATCACTTGTTAACCAAGAAGACAGGCAACTTCTTTGTATATGCTTCTTTATTTGTACTTTTGTCACTTTCCGCCTGGGTAAAAGATATTTGTTAATGTATTAATTATGTATTGGCTGAAGATGCCAATAGCCGAAACATTCAAACTAACATTTTTTAATATATACAGGGTGTCTCTTAAGATAGGTCGGAGCCACATTGAGGATGGAGAATGGATAAAAGGGAACGAAAAATTCCTATACCATTTTTGAAATACTCGCTGTAGTTTTCGAATTAGGCGGTGGCGGCGACGCGCAGGGAGGGGGAAAAAGCGCTTCGTCGCCGCTCGAGTGTGGGTCATCCTATGAATTCGCGGCGCGGCTTAACCGCATATTGGCTTAGACATTTTCTAAAGCACGAAGTTTATTCGTTATCAATCAACTCAAGAGAACAATTGAGAAATCGAATCGAGGCTACAGTGCACCAAATATCGCCAGATCAGTGTTTAGCTGCAATACGAGCTGTCCATACTACATGCAATACTTGCATTGCTGTAAGAGGCCAACATTTTGAACGATATTTACATTAAGCAAATTATTAAGTGAATAAATACAACATAAATAAATAATGAGAAAGTATAAAAATGAAAACTACGTTTTATCTTTTTTCCGATTTTCTCCAAAACAAAGTAAAAACGAGCACATCTCTACAAGATTTTTTTTCTTAGTTTATTGATCCTCTACACGCTCTCGAAGTTTTGACATTTTAATTCCAAACACTCTGTATAATGTTACATACCAATAAAATCCCCTTATTCTTTATAGAATAATATATTCGTCATAGGTATACAATTTATACTTTACTTTATCTTATCGCTAGATTTCCCTATTTTATCCTTATTTCGAAACTGGAAATTCCGTTTCTCTTTTATATTCAGTTTCTTTATTTGAACATTCAAACTCTAACAGATAGGTCACGTTATGTACTTTTAGGCGTCATAAAAATTATCTATAGAATATTCTAGAAAGAATGTCTAAGAATATCACACGATCTTTCTCAAAGAAGCCCTCCTATAAAATAACAAATATAAAAGCGTATTATACATTAATATTATATAATAATAACGTATATTATATTAGCGTTTAACGATTAAGTAATCAGCAGTAAAATAGAAATTTCCTGAATGCGAGAACGAATATCTTTTTCTTTTTTTCCCTTTTTCTTTTTCTAATAAAGTTAAATTAATCTTAAATATATGAATGTAGTGAATTCGCCTCGCATAAAGGATATTAAGGAAAACCGAATTTTTATAACAAATTGTTAAAATTCAACTATTACTTATTAAGAATAAACTTGTAGAGTGGGGAGTAGGGCTTACGCGGAGCCTTGCTGCCTTATCTCAAAGGAAGCGCGAGTATAGGTTCTACCAAATTTTG
>NW_011626939.1:58760-71861 GCF_000204515.1 Acromyrmex echinatior
CGACTGTCGCTGCCAATAGCGTGGCCCCCGTTTACGACAGTTCTCCGGAACATTATAATTCTTTTTTTTTTGCATTACTTCCATGCCAAAGGCGGACGAAGACAAAGAGAAAAGAGATTGAGGTTCCAAGTTAAATCGGCCCTTATTTCGAATCAAGATCCTTTCCCCTATTTCCAAAAACTTGCGCAATTGCTAGACCAAGACAAACCGGTAGACTCACCCCGCGAACCTGTCTATACTCTAAATAAATTGGAGGTCAACCTCACGTTTCCTAGTTACAAAACCATTCCAAAGCACGATCCACGTAGATTCGCCTATAAACTTCGCGATCTTTTTGGCACCGGATTCAAGGTTACCCTTCCTTTAAATTATCCAATACTTCCCAGTGAATCGCATCCTTAACTACACAACTTAATCTCCGGTCCCCGAGTAAATTGTTTAAATACATTAACTCAAAAACGGAGAAACATCTCAATAACAACATTGAGACGTAACAATAATATGTCATAATTATATATACATAAAATTTCTAAAGTGGATGTCGTATTAATTACATAATAATCTGTAAGAAAATGCTATATTTGATGATCATCAAGTACTAGCATTTGATATGATCAAAGGCATTTCTACCAAGGTATATAGGATATCTGACAATTCTTTGGACAGAGTTCGTGGACATGTAGAGCTGACTAAACTGAGATGGAAAATCCTCTACCATTTTACAATTTTCGCAATAGTTAACGAGGTATTAATCTCTAATGATTACCGAATACGCGCGTTCGCGTATTAGGTGTACAACTTTGCTTCCGCCGTTTTTTTTTCGAAATTCGAGGCTTTACTATAAAAAACTGGTTATACATTCATGATTCAAAGTATTGTCCATCGCTAGCCACTACTTTCTCCCTTTCGGGCAGCGTACGAATCCCGCGTTGAAAAAACTGATCATCTTTTGAGGATTTTTTATTTTTTCATAAGACCGGAAGTGCTGGTCAGACAGGTTGTGTGCCATTGATCGAAACAAGTGATAATCAGAGGGAGTAACATCTGGAGAATACGGCGGGTAGGGTAGGACTTCCCATTTCAACGTTTCCAAGTATGTCTTGACCACTTTCGCAACATGAGGTCGAGCATTGTCATGCTGCAAAATCATTTTATCGTGTCTCTCGTTGTATTGTGGCCGTTTGTCTTTTAATGCTCGGCATCAATTGCGTTCGATACCGATTGCCTGTGATTGTTTCAGTCGGTTTTAACAGCTCATAATACACTACGCCGAGCTGATCCCACCAAGTACAGAGCATGACCTTGGAACCGTGAATATTCGGTTTAACCGTCGACGTGGAAGCATGGCTGGGAACTCCCCATGATTTTCTGCGCTTGGGGTCATGGTAATGAATTTCTTCCCATTTTTCATCCCCAGTCACAATGCGATGCAGAAATCCCTTCCGTCTTTGCCTTTCAAGCAGCTGTTCACAAGCAAACGTTCAACATCTCTTGGTTTCAACTCGTACGGCACCCAATTTCCTTGCTTCTGAATCATTCCCATGGCTTTGAGACGTTTTGAAATGGCTGGTTGAGTCACTCCCAATGATCGTGCCAATTCTTCTTGATTTTGACACGAGTCTTGATCAAGTAATGCCTCTAATTCTGCGTCTTCGAAAACCTCTCTTCCACCGCTATGCCGGTCTTCGACGTCAAAATCACCGTTCTTGAAGCGTTGAAACCACTCACGACACGTTCTTTCACTAATAGCTCACCATAAGTATTTGAGAGTATTCGATGAGCCTCAGCCGCAGATTTCTTCATATTGAAGCAGAAAATTAAAACCTCCCGCAAATGACGAGAATTTGCTCGTAAACTGACATTTTCAATCGAGAATAACTTTATGATGCAGACACAAATCGACTAATGTTTCTATGGGATTATGTTGACAGATGCCCAAGTTTATTGTATGACGTCTATGATCTATTTATTTCGATACCACCACTTACCGCTAAAGCGATTTATAGGAAAACGGAAGCAAAGTTGTACACCTACTATGCTAAGAGTACGTCCATTGCTAACTCGGCGCGCGGCTCGCATTGAGTGGGAATGGCCTGGCAAGCGCGCCGTTCGGAATTCGAAGACGCGCTTGTATTAATTTAAAGTCAGTCTAATTATAAGCTCGAAATAAGCGACTTTGTTTAATTTATTTTGAAAATATACGAGCATTTTCACTCTAATAGAAAAAATAAGTTTTGTAGGATTCATAAAATTAAATTAATACTAACATTAAAATATATAACATGAAGCGTTATCAAAGCGATATATATGTTTGTATTGTTTGAACGATCGCCAAAATAAAGCAGTCTAACATGGCGATTGCGAATATCTGATCTCTTATATATACCCTGAGTATTACCAAAGTATTATAAATTTACTGTCAAGATGCGCGCGCAGAGGATAGGTTCCTCCAATATTTTGCCTCTTGCATCGTTCTATCCAGGTATCAAATCCAGGTGTATGTAGCTAATGCTGAATCTATCTTATATGTCTATGATTCTGACCACGACCATACATTGTGGCGAGCATTGTATTATAATTACTGTGTATCCGTATTCTATATATTTTCGGTATGTTATTTCTTTTTTTAGTAAATCATTATCTTTTTGTTATTAAAAATCTTTAAAAAAAGGGTTCTCTTTTGTCGCCACTAAACCTCTTCCGTTTTTGATCGACCGTTTGAATTCCGACGAGCTAATTCGTGCAACGGAAGTTAAGTAGTTACAAATTTATGATCTGATATAACAAAAGGAGAACCACTTTTTTATTAATATAATATATCTCTGACATGTTCTTTTATTCTGGTATGCAGTTATTTTTTTATCTATTCTATGTATGTAACTGCACAATCTAAACAATCAATCTTATAAATAACTACACTTTTAGTATGTTTATTTTATTATATATTTATCAATAGTTTTAAACCTATTTAATTTATGTGGTATTGTATAAACAAGCTGTATATTTAATTTTTTAGTAACGTTATTAAAATGATTTGACACATTTTTAATGTATGGGATTGTAAAAAAACCTTTTCAACTGTCCCTTGCATTTGAATCTTTGTTATAATTTTTAGATAAAATTTTACTCTTTCACGAATTGTCATAAAAATAAATTTTAATGAATAATAATTGTTAAGTAAACCGTCAACCTCTTTCAGATTGCTTTCATGGAATTTTGAATGTATCAATTTGATAATCTTATCAATCATATTTAAAATCTGAATTCAAATATGTTAATTGTTAATTTAATATCTCAATTTCCTTATTTATTTTGTTTGATAATTTATTTTGCTATGTTAAATGTTTATTTTTTTCGATTTTAATTATAAATTCTAATTTACCGTTCATGTTGAGAATTGAAAATATTTTTGATATTTTCTAATGTTCAGGTGTAGCTAGCAATATATTTAATATAAAACGGTAATTAAAGACAATTTTTCTAAAGCTACAATCTCCACATCCTGAATCATTAAGTCTGCCAAAATCGGCGACAAAGGAGAACTTATTAGCACACCAAAGATTTATTTATATATAATATTATTAAATGGGAAATATATCGAATGTAAAATAAAGTTAATGGCCATTAAAAATTCTTTTATTAAAGTAGTAACAATAAACTTTCATCTCTTTTTAATACTTTCTAGTGCCAACTTTGTTGGCACATCAGTAAAAAGGAAGATTACATCAATGATACTAACAATTGATTGTTTTCTAATTGTATGTTATTTAATTTATTAACAAGATGATAAAAATTCTTAATGTGACTATTGGATTTAGGTATGCTCCTATGAATAATGTTATGTATAAAATATGTTAATGTATATAATGGAATATTAAAAGAAGAAATAATTACTCTAAGAGGATGTAAATCAAAAATCTTATAAAATATAATTGTCTGTACGTATCCTTCAATTATAATTTTATTAAATAATATAATATAAGGGCCACTCAGAATGTTTGAGTAAAATTTGAGTAAAATTTTTTTATAAACAATCTAAATTTACGTACAGATGTTTCGATCTCTATCGGATTATTCTCAATGTTAAATTATGATTTTTAAAATGTTGCTGGTAATGGCACAAGATGTTCACAAATTAATATATAACAAATGGTTCATAGCTCTATATTATATTATTTAATTTATTTAATTACTTGAATCGTTATTCTTTATTGAATTTTTATAATTTTTATAATTTTAAGATAGGAAACAAGAAACCGTTTATGTTAAATAACATTACTTTAAAATCCGAAGTGCCACTACGGTCTGAGTGTTGAGATGTTGAACTAATATATATATTTTCAAATAAATGAATTAATTTCAGAAATGATAATTATGTGCCGATATGGTTGTCGGCATTAAACGCAATTGATCTGAAATATTAATAATCTCCCCAAATTTCCCAAATTAATCTTAAAAAACTGTAATAAACTTATTTGAACGTAGGTGGAACTTGATTGAAAATAAGACTTCGATTCCTGTACATAAGTTTATTAAAGCAATTATGATTATAATTAACTCTACATTTTTTAAATTTGATAAAAAAATATTTAGACAGATTTTTGGCATGCCAATGGGCTCTCCTTTGTCCCCTATATTAGCGAACATAGATTTATAAGATTCCGAGTTCTTATGGACTGCCAAAAATTCATAAGGAAGGTCATCCTCTAAGATTGATAGTTAGCTGCATCAACAATGCTTTTTATTCACTGGCGACCTTTTTAAAAGAAATCATAGACAATTGTAATAAAAAGAATTTTAGTTATGTAAAAAACAGTTTTGATTTGGTAAATAAACTCAATAGAAAAGTAATCGATAAAAATTTTAGTATTATATCATTCGTGGTCTCCATGTACATGAACATTCCGACCGATTTAGTATTAAAAAACATTGAACGTAGGTGGAACTTGATTGAAAATAAGACTTCGATTCCTGTACATAAGTTTATTAAAGCAATTATGATTATAATTAACTCTACATTTTTTAAATTTGATAAAAAAAATATTTAGACAGATTTTTGACATGCCAATGGGCTCTCCTTCGTCCCTTATATTAGCGAATATAGTTCTACAAGATTTAGAAATTATTACTGCTAATAATATTATCTCGTCTTTTTATTTCCATATATTTATGTGGATGACATTGTATTAGCGGTGCATAAAGAAAAGGTTGAAGGAGTTCTGAAATTGTTTAACTCATATCATGAAAGGCTTAGATTTACTCTTGACTTTGGCGACGAAAACGGCATAAAATTTTTTAGATGTAAAATTAATGAGACAAGAAGGAAGAATTATCTTCGATATTTATAAAAAACCTACTAATTCTGGGAGATATTTAAACTATTTTTCGAATCATCCGTTAGTACATAAAAGGGAAATAATTATTGGGCAATTTAATAGAATTTTGCTTTTATCTCATCCTAAATTTCATGAAAAAAACATCTCTGATTTAATCACACTCTTTTAAATAATCCTCTTAAATTCATATTTTCAACAATAAAAAATAGAATAAAAACCTTGGAAAGTAAAACTAATTTAGATCAAAATCGTGAAGAAAATAATAATGAATGTGATTCTAACGCTAATTCAAAGAAAAAATTTTTCACGATACCATACTTAAACAAAGTATCTGAAAAATTCAAAAAACTTTCACATATTCATGATTTTAATATAACTTAAACCTATGAATAAAATGAATATATTTATAAAAGATCCTGTGCTTAAGGATGACCATCGTGGAGTAGTTTACAAAATTAATTGTTTAAATTGTGAATCTTCTTATGTAGGCCAAACAAAAAGGAAATTAAAAACTCGTATAAAAAAACATAAGGTTGACATAAGAAGATCCACTTCCGAGATATCAGTGGTTTCACGTCACCAGTTGAATGAGATGCATGAATTGGATTGGGATAACATAAGAATTTTAGACACAGAACGATCATTAATGAAAAGAAGAATTTCTGAAATGATACACATAAAAGGCCAAATAAATAGTATCAATAAGCAAAGTGACACTGAAGGTTTGCCTGATGTTTATCTGCCTCTTCTTAAGAAAGATCTCTCTCTCATTTAATAAATAATTCTAAAACTTCCTAAACTTTTGACTCATATATATAAATAGTGGTAAAATATATGTAATGTATATAAAATATATATAATAGTGGTAAATAACAACACACAATGTCACGACAAATTTCCATCTGTGCAAAGGATGTACTTGAGATTCATCATTATATTTTTTTGCTGTAAAACAGGTAATGATTCTATTCTTACATATTCCGATTAGAAGATATTGATATACAAATTTGTTAAATTAGAATCTGGAAATTCTCGTTCTACACTTTTCGTGATATGATAATTGGCGGTATAACATTATTATACGAGGCACCTTCACATATGAAAGAATACGTTTATATACAATTATATAATATTATACGACAGTTGAATTTAATGTCAGCTATATGTAACTCTGCGTTTTAAGAATATTAAGAATAAAGAATATGCGAATTAAGAATATTGTGAATTTACTGAGAATGGCCAGAAATTGTGGCCGAAACATCTAATGTTTTAATTAATGTAAAGATAATTAAATATCACAAACTATAACTTGTGCGGTGATTTTTTATGTTCTTCTTTTCATATGTTTTGAATTATAAACCACGTTCATTTTTATAATGAATTTTTCAAAAAAATTGAGGGATTGTCAGAGAATTCTCCAAAAGTCATCTCCAAGTGTGTCGATCATCACCAAGTCGATGTCATCTAAAAGTCTCTGAATTTCGCTGAAACTCGAGAATTCAGTGATGTTTTTGAAGATAAAATTTTCACGACTTTTCACGTTTCGGAGATTTTCAGCAAATTCTCTGAAAATCATTTCCAAATATCTAAAACTCCTCGAATTTCGTTGAAATTCGGGAATTCAGATATCTCTGACGATAGAATTTTAATAGTATCTTATTTTTCAAAGGCTTTCAGAGAATTCTTTTGAAAATCATTTTCAAGAATGTCTGAATGTTCCTGAATTTCACGCGAATTCAATGATGTCTCTGAAACTTAAATAGATATAAATAACATGCTTTATCAGTTCAAGAAGTGATGTAGTACGTAATGTAGAAAACTTATAAACCAGAGGTCCCAGGTTCGAATCCCATTAGATAAGTGTATTTTTCAAAATAATTATTTTTTAAAATCATTACATATATCTTGTATGGAACAACTTCTGTTAAATAAAGAAACAAATTTATAAGTCTTAAAATATAAATTTTTTTTCAAGTATCATTGAAAATGTCTGAAAAATTCTAAAAATCTATGAATATATTATAAAAAATTTTATGAAAATCTTTAAAAGTCACTGAAATATTCTGACAAATATCTAAATTTATACTGAAAAATTCTCTGGAAAGCTCTGCAACGTGTCCGATATGGACATTTTCAGGAAAATTTTCAGACTTTTTCAGAAAAATTTTCGAAGAAATTCAGAGAAATTTTTTCACCAGGCGCATTCGTTATATTGTCGATAATAGACAGTTGCTTTACATGCACATCGACACATTTGATTACTCTCTCCATTCCTTGAAATGATGTAGCTTGCTGCATTACAATCGCGACGGAGTAAGATTTTCTTTTCTTCGTCGGCAGTTGTGTTGATTCTGCTTGTGTACTTGCGGATGAAGTCTCTCCTTTGGAAAATTTTCATCTTCTTTGCGCGAATTTTCATCTTCTTGCACCAGTATAGCTTTCGCACTATATGTGGAGATAAAACTGACAAATATGTTTGCAAATGAGATAGAATTTACTTTGATTTTGCTACTTCTGTTTAGGTATGTGCTCATGAGTCTCATATTTTCTTGAAATTGTTTCCATGCGTTCGAATCGAAGTAGATTTTTTACTTCTGCGTAATTACCAGTCAATTTGACGATAGGCTCGAAGATTTTCTCCTTTGTGGATCGTAATTCCACGTATAATTTCTTCATATGAGAGGAGTTGAGTGGGTACGTCGTAAAGAGCAGCAAATATTGTTGCTCATTTCATTCGGTAATATTGTTTATCACGCGAGGATTATTAGGCATAAAGTGATTTCCAATTTTCTGTCTTTCAGTTATGTCGCTTCACGCGAAAACTTTGGAGGAATGTTTCTCACACAAATAAAGGAAAACTAGGAGGAAAACTGATCTCAAAGTAGATTCATCCAACGAGACACGACTAAAGTATCGTAACTATGTGAAGCGATTTGCTTATATATGCTTTTCGAAAACTAACAAAAATCTGCGCGCGCAGAATATTTGTTTATTAAATTGTTACTTTTCTAGAAAAATCTTGCTACGCTATTATATGACGCAGTTACTTTTTCAGAAAGAATTTTTTCGAAGATGGATAACGGGAATATTTCATGTCACAAATATGCTCGAATTCGTAAAAAATCTTCAAGATTAAATCTTCAAGATTACTCGAATATAAAGTATTATTATATTTGAAAATAATTCGTCAAAGTAAAGGAAATATTCTAATCTATCGAATTTATTTTTCATAAATTTTATAAATATTTTTCACTAGTACAACTGGAACTAAGGATACGCATGAAAGTTAATCCGAGCAAAAAAAAAGCAATCCTGTTTAAAGCAATAATGTTTAAAAAAATTCTTTTCTAACGAAAGAGAAACGTTATCTCTAAGGAAAATTATTTGTCAACCATCATAAACTTTTTATATAGCATAAAAAATGAAGTCTTAATTATATAACAAAAATCAAGAAAAAAATTTAAGTGACGAGAGTTATGTTAAGTGAATCCACTTTTCTTTCTTATGTCAAAAGAAATCTAACAAAAATCAAGCACAATGCGATATAAGAATGAAATTCTGTTTTTTCTTCATTGAAAAAATTTATTTTTGTTTTTCGTAGACTAATAGTATGACAATTTTTTTAAAAAACGGCAAAAATGGGAAAAATTAAATTTGAGTTACTCCGACAATAAGAATACCATAATACGAAAAAGCATGTGACAAAAACTTTTCCGAGATAATAACAAAAGTGAAAGGAAAGGGATTTCCTAAAACGAGCGTGGAGGTGGGAGTGATGCTCATATGCAAGGAAAGGAGTTAATTTTATGTTGTCAAGATTTGTTAGAATGTTGTTCGTAACCGAAGAGTTTTTTCATCTCTCACTCTGAAAATTTTTCAAGAAAATCTCTACGTGTAAAATGAACGAAACCAATCGAAAAAATTGTCAAAATCTACTTGCCAATAGCGTGACTAGAAATTTTTATTAATTCATCCTTCTTTAAGAATTTTCGCGAATATCACCAGCGTATAAATAACGCGTATTGTGTGAGTTAAGGATTAATTCTACGTTGATTTTCTCTGTCAAGAGTTGATTTTCATGTGAAATTATAAAATCAATAGTTTCGTGAACAATAAAAATGACACTTCGCGAATCGCTTGCAAAATTCTTTATCATTGGTTGCAACTTGAATCAGAAGTTAGTTGCAGTTGATTATCTAACAAAGTTATCAGAAAACGACAAGGAGAATTATTCAATCTTCGGGTGTTTCGCGGGTGAGTGCTCCAATACATTGTTGTGTATTATGCACAAGCTGGGGCATTGCGGCAGTGATGCGAGATTGATGGAAATAATCGCATTATTTAGAAGTACGTGAGTGCTTTAATCATGAAGAAGACGATACTGAAGGTTACATAGCTAACTTCAAGTGTCGCGCTGGAGGTAAGCAGTAACAATATATTTTTTGAAATAAATCAAAGAAAATTTTATTAAAAGTTTGCTTCATTAAATTCTAACATTTGTTTCAAAGTTTCGAACTGTATTGTAGGCCGGGCGATTTCGTACCGTGGGGAATACTCGTTAGATCGATTTAGTTTGAGGCGATGACGTCCAGTCGAACAAGCGATTAATGAAGTCGTACCAACACGTAAGTTGGAAAATAATGAAAATTAATTAGAAATTAAATTGTAAATTGAATTAGATAGTCTACTAAAAATATTTAATTTTCTAGAAAGAGCACGAATCGAGGCCGTACGGGATTACACCCGTAATAAGGATGTTGTTAATATAAAGGCGAATCAAACGTACATCTGATACCCGACGCACGATATTATTCTCCCGATCAAATAAAGCCCAAAGAACGTGAACGGTTTACAAAATGGCACGAGGAAATGATACGATCAAACTTCATTTTTAATTTTCAACTCGAAATTGTTAAATATTGCCGTAACGATGTACAATTGTAAAATAGAAACAAGAAATCTGTTGGTATATATATATATATAATTACTAAAATTACTTAAATGTTTGCGTAATAAACAATCTAATGGAAGACACGTGTTTTAGATGCTTGAAGATGAGAAATAGAAACAGTACAAAAAGAGAAAGACAACATTTAAACATTGATAAGACTGCGGCATTGTTTACATTTTGTAAACAGTCATGCTATGTTAAAATGTAAATTATTCGTGTAAGTTCCAAGAGTAGTAAAAAGCTACTTGTATTCGTATTCGAAAAAAATTGATAGAATTCAACACGCACATTGTTTTTTTTTTTAATATTTTTAGCGATCGCGAAAAGAACATTGGGAGAATTAAATGCAACAAGTGTAAACGCAACGCTTTTACCAGCATGACTTATTTGACGACACCGGTGGAAGTTTTTATGAAATGCGAAGAAAAGGTACGAACTGCTGCTAATTAGTAGAGAGAATGAAAGAGGAAGAATATTCCGGAAAAGTTTTATCCATTTTATAATCTACGTTCGATATAATGATAGTTCAACATTTTTTATTGTATATGTATTTTTATATGTAAATTGTTTATGACACTTTTTTCGGCATCTCCGATACTTATTTTTATTTACTGATAATTCAAAACGTAACTTGAATATAATTGTATTTCAGAATAAGCATCTCACTCTACGTAACGATAATCGGAATCAGGATATTGACATGTAACAATGATATCGACGGTATTATCTTTTTCAAATAAAAAGTAGAATAAAGCGAGGTAATTTGAATTTTTTAAATTTTATAAATGATTGAAGTCATAGTGTTTTAATTATATAAAACATACACTATATTGCACCAATAATATATATTATGATATTGAATACACTATGAGACGTCAATTTTTTTTACAATTAAAAAATTTCTGTTAACTCATCAAAATTACCCCGCTTTACCCTACATAAATATATATATGTATAATTCTACAGAAAAAATAGTAACAAATATAATAAATAATTAGAATAATTTTGACATTATTTTTTACGAAAAAACTTCAAAATATATTTATATAAAATTATACTTATATACAAATGTTTTTATATAAAAAATTTCTTACCGAGACACGGTTTGTTACAAGTTAAAAGTTTATTATAAGATACACATTATTGGACTGTACGAATGAAAACGCTTTTTGCTTTAAAAGATTATATTAACTCTCAATACACTTTAGTTTTTGGCACCCTTATTACACACAATGGGTCTCGGATTAATTCCATCACTTTTATGAGTATATAAAAATTATTAAGCAATTTTTACGTATATTTTGACATTTTCAGAAAGTTGTATATTTATTCTCTGATGCTCGTGCATGATATTTAGAAAGATCTTTCTAGAACGCGGTAATGTATGTCCGTTCGAGGAATGCACAATTATCGCTTCCTCGTGCATGAAAGTTTTTCGCAAAAACTTTTTGCGCGAGGAAGAAATAGGAATCATTCCTTCGGGTGGATACAGAAATGCGGACATTCGCGAAAAGCTTTAAAGTGGCTAGTGTGGAAGGAACGCGAATTCGGTCATTGCATAATCCACACGGGACGAGAACGCGAATACGAATATTTTTACGATATATTTTAATTACGCGAATATGATATATTTTAATTACACGAGCATTGACATGTGTAAATTATCGCAATTTTTCGATTTCATTAAATTTAACTTTGGAGTAAATGCAAGTTTGCTTTTGAAGAAATGCGTATGAACTTACAGAGCGAATTTATATACTAGATTACAAATACAATTTCTTAAATCGTGCATAAAAGAACAATTAATTCCTATTCATATGTATAAGCTTATATGTAAAGATAACAACAAATTGTTTCGGTCTTCGAGGGAAAGAATTGACAGAATTAAACACATATTTATATTTAAATATTTACATGTAGAACTACAAGACGCCTACAAACATCTAGACCAAACTAAAATTGAATTACTCAGTATGTGCAGAAGAATTGAAAATAATTTACCTCATAACGTAGCGGTTTCATTCTTTCGAAGACAGGAAATTAATTTGAACATCATGTGGAATAAAGAACAGATTAGAATTGCCAAAAAAATCTCGAATTTGCGGGCCAAACACACTCGACAAGAAATTTTAAAAATTAACAGCATTAATTACAACATTTCACGAAAGGTGGAATCTGAGGTGGGTGTTGTTGCTTCCGTTCCGCCTTCAAAATTTAATACAGTTTTGACTAAGATTACGAATTCGAATAAAATTTACTCAGGTTACAATATTAACATCAGTCCGGACATATTCAACGAGTCGTTTGATATACGTAACATTAACGAACATTGGCTAATAAATTTAAGCAATTTTAACATCTCTGATAAAGCCATTATAGTATTACAACTAGGTCAGCAATTTAATTTATCTAACAATTTGGTGAATAAGGAGGTTATTACATGTGAGTTTATCAAACATGTGGAAGGTAACCTTTTCAAAGCTGATGATGACACAAGCAAAAATATTAGAAATGAAACGGTTCAGATTTTAAAATCTATCAATAAATGTAACATCAAATCGTTTGAAAACACTGTCTTGAGTGAAGGTGTAGCGGAAGTGAAGAGACTGATCTCAGACAATACAGATCTTACTCACTAGAGCTGATAAAGGCAATACCACTGTGGTTTTGAGCCGCGATAGTTACAAGGAAAAAAATGTATGACATTCTCAAGGATCATTCCACATACATGTTAATAAAAAAAGATCCTACTAATAAAATTACCGCAGAAATCGGAAATTTATTGAAATATTGGAAAAGCAAAGGTTATATTGA
>NW_011626939.1:84039-99826 GCF_000204515.1 Acromyrmex echinatior
AATTTAATAAATTTCAAATGTGACTGGGTGCCGAAAGGTTCAGACATTAAGACACAATCAATCTGAGATGCTAATAATCGCGAGTCGAAACGGTCGGACAATCGCGAGTATATATAATCCCCTCTTATTTCAAATAAGAAACCTTTATTGTGAAAAATATTACCTCAGCCAAAATTTGAACCTGGGACCTCTCGACTTTCCAGGGAAAGTGTGTTAGCCAGCTCGATCACTGAGGCTTCGAAAATATTTATCGCAATAACTGACATGTATAGTAAGAGAACGCGTAACCAGGCGGCGTATTTTAAGAAATAAAAACCGATCGAGTTAATGTAATAACATAATAAATATAGAAAGCGCCTTAAAAATTATTAGCACTTCAGATTGATTGTGTCTTAATGTCCGAACGTTTCGACACAATCACATTTGAGATTAATTAAAGCACAATTAAGACACAGTCACATTTGAGATTAATTAAATTCATGAACTTAGAATATATATTATTCGAAACTTTCAATTTTGACCGATCCTTAAGGCGCTCTCTACTGTATTCTTCTAATTTATTTCTTATTTAATATTTTTAATAATAAGTTTTTGGAATTTCATTTATACTTTTTATTTTAAATAAGTCGTATCAGTTATTTTACTGAACTTTGCTATTGAAATTTTAAGAAGTTTATATGTACAAAATATGCTAATACAATATTATAATTATTTTACTATTTAACACTATAATAGTTATAGCTGTACATAAAAATTGAAATGAATATATTCTAATAAATAAAATCATAAAAACTATTTTAGAATTTAAAAAAAATCGAATTAACAAGCAAAATCAAATCAAGACTGTAGAAAACACAGAGTAATAGTACTTATATTTCAAAATTTACATAATTGATTTACGTTTCGACTTCAATTTTTTTCAAAATCTACCTAGAAACAAATCTAACTACTACAGAAAATAAATTGTCGTTTATGCGCATATCTTTCTCATCTCTTAAGAAGGAATGAAGTATGGATCAAAATCACCGCATTTATTGAAAAGTATGGAAGGTTCAGTCTGAACTGAATTGGCATCTTATTATATTATTCTGAAGCATTTTTAAATGTATTATATATGACAATTTGTTTCCTGTACTAACATATAAGTTGGATTTGTTTTAGATTTTGAAAAAGACTCTGTAAATTTAAAACGTAAATCAACTATGTAAATTACAAAATACACTATTATTTTTCTACGGTGACTTTACTCCTTTATTCGGTTGTTCTTTTTTAGAAATTTATTTTGATTGCTATGCAATATAACAAGCGTTTATTGTTACTATTTACTATTTCAGAATATTTCAATCGATATTGTAAGAATTGAAATATATTATGGTGAAGATCAAACGCACCAACTTCTGCATTATTATTGCTTTCAATCACCCAGATATTTCTGATTGATGATTATTTCAGAATATTTAAAATATATTTAAAATATATTTTTTACTTTATATCATAAATAAGGACACTTTAAAATATCTCACCTCCTCTTAAAATCTTAAAAAATATATACATCAAAAATATAATAAAGAAATATACTCATTTGGCGCGTTTTCATTCAAAACGAAAGAATTTCACAGAAAAACACGGCAATCAACCTCGTGAATCGAGTTATTAAGCGTTAAATTGATTCTACAATGAATAGGTAGTCGATAGTCCTAAGTCTTATCAATGAATCGGTGAAGTTATCCAACAGCCAACTTATACGATTAAAACTACCGATTTTCTTAAGACTGACCCTTCTCATTAGTCGAGCTAAACGACTCGTTGTACAACTAGTAGATGTGAAAAATCATAGTCACCTAAGTATTAAAACTTAAGATTTCCGATTACCGACTCATTGTAGAATCAGCTTAACGCTTAATACTCAATTAATGATCTTAGTCGTAATTGGCTGTTAGAGGTTAAGATATATCATCCCAACTCGATATAGCGCTATGGATATACGCTGTATTTCTAGTTTAATTACATAAATTCTTTATTTTACAAAAACAAATTCGCTTCTTTAAAAACACAAATTAACTGCTGTAAAAACACAAATTCACTACTAATGCAGAGAATTTGTGTGCTTAAAGCAGTGAATTGTTTTTAAAGAAATGAATTTGTTTTCAAAATAGTGAATTTGTGTTTGGAAAACAGAAAATTTGTATAATTAAAACAGAACGTATACATAGCGCTGTATCGACTTAGGATGACAGATATCTTAACCTCTAAAGTCTCGAACTTTAATGCTTAATCAATTCACGAGACCACCGCGTTTTTCTGCGAAATCCTTTCATTTTTAAGTTAAAATGCGTCGAATGAGTATATTTTTATTAAGATTTTAGGAAAGGGAGGGAGGGTATTTTAAACAATTATTTAAGTAACGCTTTTGGGATTTATTTCTTATTTTATATTCCAAATAAGTTTTTGAAATGTGTGTTCTGTTTTTTATTTTATTTAAACAAGTCATATTTTTCTCGTAGTTTTTCTCGATTTCTCCAAGTTTATATTTTAAATAAGTATCTAGAACTTATTTTACACTTTATTTTAAATAAGTCATAATAGTTTACCGAGCTTAATTGACAACTATTAAATAACTATTAAATAACTATTAAAACATATAGGTTAGATCGTAATTTTTCACGAGAATAATTAATTCATCGTAATTAATGGTTTACGGTTTTTAGAAAAAGAAAATACGTACCGTTTTTTATTATTTGCCAATTATTCGTCAATATCGATCGACTATTAACGTAAGTTTTATCTCCTGATCATTCGTGTAAAGAATTCGAAGTACGATGTAAACAATACATTCTACATAGCTGCCAATGATCACCAAGGCAGTTGCCAACTCGCTGATAGAAAAAATCTCTAAATAAGAGTTGAAAAGTTTCTAAAAATTTCCAGAGATTTCCAAAAAAAAACTTGAAAATCTCCAGTTTTATTAGAAAATGCGAAATTTTTTCTATAGTAATTAAATTATAACAAAAAAAAAAAAGAAAAATTAAGGCCGCAGCACAAACTTTTGCATGACGCATAACGCATCGTGCATAAGCGAATCAACTAAAATCATCAGAATCTTTCCTTTCCTCGCATTCACTGAAAAAAAAAATTTCGATTGATTGATTCTCTTATACATTAAGGCTCGTCTACACGACAAGGCGTAAGCCCGATCTACAATAGATTTTTAAGACTTAAGCTATAAGAATGGACGAATTACAGTTGATTATTCTCCTCACATTCGACTGTAAAGGTGCCTTTTCATGCTGACGCTCAACGCTCATTTTCAGCATCAAAATAAGTCACGTGATCAAAATTGATGCGTGATATTCGTCAATTTCTATAGATACATTTTCACAGGCGGATAAAATAAGCAATTGGAGATATGTCGCTCGTTATCCAGCGGCTGAAATTTTGTAGTTTGAACAGTTTCAACTACAAGCGTCAAACGCTCAAACGCTATTGACAGTGCTGACATACTGTATCGATCGTGTAGACCACCATTGATTGCGATATACATAATCTAATTTATTTTTTTTTATTTCTGATCCAGATAGAGGATTCGATGTATTCAGAATAATCTAATAAACTGTTTAATTCAACGTATTAATATTGCAAATGATACATGAAAAATACAATAAAAACAGCATATCGAATCTGTCGCTCAAATGTCAATTTTACTTGTCCATTTTAGTGTATAAAATTGTCACTCTAATAATTTTGCGACAAAAGTCACATGATCTTTTTTGTCGCTGAAACGGCCAATTTGAGCAGCTCGTGAAAATGCATCTTTTTACATGAAAGGTATTCTCATTGGATATCGCGTGTCGCGCGCGACGAACATCGCTCTGATGTGCCCAAGCCATAAGTCTTAAGTCATAAGAAATGGACGAATCATAGTCGATTATTCTTTTCAAATTTGACTGTAATTGGTCAATTTCTTACGACTTAAGACTTAAAATATTTATTATAGATCCGGATTTACAATAGGTGTTTTAAGCTTTAAGCCGTAAGAAATTGATCAACTACAGTCGAGAATTGATTGTGATTCGTTCATTCCTTATGGCTTAATAAGGCTTAAAAATTTATTGTAGATCCGGGATTAGTGGCTAGCACATCCACTTTCTCATCTACTAATCACATGATTAATTTATCGAACGGACCTCTGCATGAATAGCCGTTACAGTATAACTAGAGCACTATAATGTAGGTATTCGCATCCGCCATTTTGTCTTTTTTCTCACTTTTTGTTCTCTCTTTAACCTTCTCTCTTCTCTTTTCAATCTTAGTTTAGCGATGAAATGGAGAAAAAGCAAGGAATTAAGGAAAGGAGTAAAAGAATGAGAAAAAGAATAAAAATTGCGGATGCGAATACTCGTTTAGTATCTTAGTATAATTACATGCAGTAGCTGTCGACTCCTTTGATATCGGTAATCATCGATCACGTGACTGTAAGCCATGTTGAAAGTTTTACGGACCGCTGAATTTAAACGGCATCAAGAGATGTATTATTTCGCATATAAAGTATTTTTTAAATTAAAAAGTATTGTATATATAAATTCTATATATGATTTTAGATATACTATATAGATTTTAGATATACACTGTATATACCAATATAAGTCTATTTTTTTGTTTCTAATTTTAATATATTAGGTGTAGTAAAAAGAAATCCATTATTTTTCCAATAGATGGCTTTAGTAATCTGTATCACGCGTAGACGAAATACAGATTACTAAAACCATCTATTGGAAAAATAATGGATTTCTTTTTACTACACCTAATATTTCTGGAATGAACCAAATGAAATTATAAAACAGTATGAGAAATATTTGTAAGTCAACAATTAATTAACAATTTCATTCACAATGTTTAAAATTGGGATATAAAACGTCTCTTTAAGACGCCATAACATAAATCTTTAAGACGGTTTATTCCCCAGTTTTGGACATGTATTCAAATTTATGCTGCCTAGGATATAGGATAGGGATAGAGAAAACGGTAAAACAATGAAAAATTGTATTTATTTAATTATTATAATATAAGGGTGATTCGATAAGTCTAGTAAATCTTTATGAGATGGTGCCACAATCCATTTAATTGTGACTACGTTGTGGCTGCTGTGCCCAATGTGGCGCAATGTGTTAGGTAATTACTTGCGCCGTCAGATAAATGCTTATGTAGATTTTTTAGTTTCTCGTATTCTAACCTAATAATGCGATACCGATATCCAAGCTGTAGTATAACGCATGCAATTACGTTTCTATTCTTTCTGTACATTCGATCTGTACGTTCCACATATTTATTTGAGCTTATATTAAACCATTTTATGGCTTGTGAATCAGAAACAATGAGTAACATTTCTTTGTGAACTTAGTGATTTCCCGCCAATTTTCCTTTACTATTAGTTAATCGTCGCCTGCGCCCAGATACAAGCTTGCATTTTGAAATCAATGCTTCAGAATGGCTGTCGCAACAAACTTGCGATCGGCTTGCAACTAATGTAGAACTAACTTTATACGGTATCATAGTATAAATATATACAGTATGTACAGTATGGACACTGATCGTCGGCACCTTTGACGTAGTGAGTCCCAGATCACATGATTCGCATGTTGTAGGTTGGAAAGGCGCTTATAAATTTGAGTTTTTATAAAGCTATAGAATGATTTTTCTAAAAAAAAAGACATAATTCGATCGTGTCATGAAAATTGTTCATAGCGAGATTTTTGAATCAGAATTATATAATAATATAATGTTAATGAACTCATTATATTGGGTCATCTAAAAAGTATCCGCGGTACTTTGTCACTAGATATATGACCATCAACACACATCTAGTGACAAAAAACCGCGGATACTTTTTAGATGACCCAATACATTAGTTGCAAGCCGATCGCAAGTTTGTTGCGACAGCCATTTTGAAGCATTGATTTCAAAATGCAAGCTTCAGATTGGTTGTCGCAACAAACTTACGATCAGCATGCAACTAATGTAGAACCAGCTTAAGGGAAAGCGCATAGCATAAAGCCGTAATCACACTAGTGATTGCCGATTGAATTGAGATTGCGATTGGCAATTGGTGATCTACAATCATTCAATTACACTGACGATTGTAGTTAGGAATTGTGGCCGCTACAATCGCTCATTCGTGTCTGAAACGAAAAATGGCATCGAAAAAATGCCAAGAAATATTAATATTGGCAACTGCGGGAGCAAGAATTGATTGTGATAATTATTATGCTCCTTGCAAGTAAATGTACCAACAAGAGAATTTGGACGCATCGATGGATAGCAAGAAGAAAGGAAAAAGGATTATATCATAACTTTTTCTTGGAACTCAGTCTAGAAGATCCTAATAGATTCAGGAGGTGTATACATAAGAGTTTACATTCTTTAATGTACATCTAAAAAAGAAATATTAAAATAATCAATTAATAATATTTATTTACAGTGTTTACGTATGGACACAGCAACTTTTGAAGAACTTTTAGAGAAAGTTTCTCCTGAAACTTGTTGAAAAGAAGAATACACATTTGAGAGAAAGCATTTCTATTTTAGCAGCAGAAAGACTTTCTTTAACTTTGCGGCATTTGGCTACAGGTTAGATTAAATTAAATTATTGGATATATAATTGCTTTTGTTTATATTTTATATTTTATTTTTAGGAGAGACAGGAATCCTTGTCATTAACTTTTAGAATAGGTCAAAGCACAATATCTGGCATCATAAAAGAAGTATGTCGAGCTATCATTACTGTATTATAAAGGAAGAATATTTAAAAGCTCCTTCTATTGAAATGAAGTGGCAAGAAATTGCACGAAATTTTGGTGAACTATAGCAATTTGAAAATTGTATAGGTGTAATTGACGGGAAACACTGTAGAATTGACCCACCACTTAGATCAGGGTCACTTTATTATTGTTACAAGGATTTCTTCAGTATTGTTTCAATGGCAGTTGTCGATGCTTATCTACGCTTTATATACGTTGATATTGGGACAAATGGACGAATAGTGATTCGGGTGTATGGAATAAATGTACTCTCAAAGCTCGTTTAGAAAGCAACAGCCTTCATATTCTGGATCCATCTTCATTATCGGGCACAAGAGAAATGTTTCCTTATGTATTAATAGGTGATGAAGGTTTTCCTTTAACAGAGAAACTCCTTATACTGTATCCTTCTCAGTGCTTTGGTAGAAAAAAATCGTAGAATTTTCAATTATAGGTAAGGTACCTTTTTAAGAATTAAATGTCAAAATTCTCTTGATTATGATTTTATTGATAATGGATCGATGGTAATACTGTATTATACATTTGCCAAGAGCTAGACGTTGCTCAGAAAATGCTTTTGGTAATTTTGGAGCCAGATTCCTTTATATCGAAGTGCAATGAGATATGATTCAGATGATGGTGAAAAGATAATAATGGCAACTTGCTGTCTCCACAATATGTTACGGAGTAAAGTTGTTGGCAGGGCCATGTATACACTTCCATCATTTATTGATGAAGAAGATATAATGTCAGGTGAAATCAGACCGGGCGATTTCCGGGAAGAGTCAGCAAATGGTTTAATAAATCTGGGTAATCAAGGAGGAAACAGGCACGCAAATTCTATTTTTCTAAGAAATAAATGGTGCGACTATTTTAATGCAGTACCATGGCAAGAGCATATGGTGCGATAAAAAAATTGTAACATTATTTATACGTTCTTTAAAAATATATCTTTTATAGCTACTATCAGAAAAAATACACATGAGAATAATACACAGTATAAAATACAAGTAATAGACTATATTAATACAGAGAGAAAATTTGCAGATTTTAAATAAATATTTACTCCAATAGTATTAATGAAATATTTACTAAATGTAAACATATATTTAGTTGATTTAAACACAACTATTTTATTTGAATAAATATTTATTTAATATAAGTAAATATTTCGTTAGTACTATTGGAATAAATATTTATTTAAAATCTGCAAATTTTTCTCTCAGTGTACAAATAATATCTATTTAACATAACATTTAAAAGTTGCATCTATTAAACATATGCTTAAAATAATACGAAGCTTATTTTTTTAATCTAAAGTATCTAATACTTATATAAATATTTTAAAATATTTAATGTTTATATATTGTTTATATACTTATATGTATACTTTAAAATAATGTTTATGAACGATTTGGCAAAGTACGTTTTGTTATTTGTGTACACATACCTATTTTTTTAAGGGCCTTAGCAAAATGACTGACTCATAATCTTAAAATATTTTATGATGTAAATTTTTTGTTTTTTTTTTGCTACGGCCCTTACAATTTCTATAATTTTTATTACATTTTTTTTTATATACCTTTAAATAAAATATATAATGTTTCCAACAGTTCAACAAACTTAAACGTAACACATTCAATATTTAAGTAGCAGTGATCGTTTATGCATATTAATGAAAATAATTTTACACAAAAATGTGTAATCATACGTAAATAAAAAAACATTGTGGTACTGTATCAAATAAGAAATAGAAATAGAATTATAAAAATAGAATATTGTTATCAGCATTCATTATTTTCCTTTCGCATTTTAATAGAGGAAACAGTGATAAGAATTTTTAGAATCTCTGTTTCACAATACAAACGTCTTTCTGGTTCCATCTCTCTTAATCGAGCAGCAATAAATAAACCCAGATGTTCGCAAGCATCAATAATCCTAGGTGGTGATTGTTGATGCATTTGATTTTGTGATGTTTTCGTATTACCTATTCTTTTTAATGCTTGTACTGCTTCTTCCATAACAGTTGTCCTTTTCATTGTGCCACGCTTTACATAAACTGAATTATTGGCTTGCTTGTTATTTTCAGACATAGAAGTTCAATTTGAAGATTGCGAAGATGTAGATGTACAGCGAGAATTTTGTAAGTTTTCAGAAGAAAATAATTCAGAATTTGTAATGTGAAACGCACATGGCTCTTCAGATAATACAGATGTATGTGGAACTCCAACTTTTTCAATTGAAATACTGCTACTGCTGGCAGATGCAGTTATATGTGTGAGTGGCACATTTGTTTTCATTGTTCATAAATATAGTTCTCATATTAATGAATCTGTCACGAATTATTTCAGTTAAAAAATAAAATGTTAGATATCTAGCTAATATAGAAAAATATAACCTAACATAACCTTAATCTATTCCATTAAGAACAAGGAAAATGAAGTAAAGAAAATTCATAAAAATAAAATTTATAGCAACATTATATACTTATTTAAATCTTCTTACCTGTTATATTTGAGATCCCCATAAGATCTGCTACCTCTTGCCAAAGAACTTCTTTTATATCGTTTCTTGTGTACATTGGATGAGAAACATTCCATAACTGAGATCTATTTTTTACCGCATCAATCAATAAAAATTCTTGATCAATAGTAAATGTCTGCTTTTTTGGCGGCATTATACACATAAACTTGTATTCTTGTATCAAGTATGACACTTTTGACTACAATTTAATATATTATTAGGTGTACCAATAAGTTTTAAAGCGTATTTTGTGTAACGTATAATTTAAACTTAGAATTCAAATATTTTCGCGTTCTTTTGATATGTTGTGGCGCTTAATATAACTATTAAAAAACATAATTGACTTCACAAAATTGGAAACTTAATCTCAAAATTAAATGGTTTTAAAATGGCGAGCGACAAGCAATTTATTCGACACTGCATTCGATACGAATTTCATCAAGGAAAAAGCGCTGCTAAAGCATGTGAATCAATTTGTTTTGTTCTTGGAGTCAATGTTGTATCCAAAAGTACGTGTGAGTTTTGGTTTAGGCGATATAAAGAGGATGATTTTGATGTTAGCGATAGAGAACGTAGTGGTGCTCCTCAGAAGGTTACAAACAATGAATTGCAAGCATTACTCGATCAAAACTCATGTTAAACACAAAACGAACTTGCACAGCAACTTGGAGTAACTCAACAAGATATTTCGTTTACGGCAGATGGGAAAGATTCTGAAGAAAGGAAAGTGTGTGCCGCATGCATTAAGTAAAAAAAACAAAAATGATCGTCTTGAGAAGTGTTTGAATCTGTACAATAAACAGCATAGAAAATCTTTCTTGTGGAAAATCGTGACTGGTGATGAAAAGTGGACTTTTTACGATAATCCTAAAAAGAGAAAACATTATGTGGATCCAGGACAACCCACTACATCAACGCCAAAACGCAAAAATCCATAGCAGCAAAGTTGTGCTATGCATCTGGTGGGACATGAAGGGTGTGCTATATTATGAACTGCTCCATTCGAATGAAACGGTTAACAGTGATCGCTGCAGTCAACAATTGATCCGTTTAAATCAAGAAATCGAACGAAATCATCCATTTACTGGCAAAGGAAAACATTCTGTGAAATTGCTTCATGACAACGCTAGGCCTCGTGTTGGTAAACTTGTAAAGGAAACGTTACTAGCTCTTGGTTGGGAAGTTCTGCCGCACTCGGCGAATAGCCCAGACATAGCCCCTTCTGATTATCATTTATTCCGGGTGGATAATTTTATCGCATCGAAAGACGAAACCTTCTTTGCTTCTGGAATTCGCAAGCTGCCCGAAAGATGGCTAAAGGTCATAGATAATGATGGAGATTATTTTGATAATTAAGTGTATTTTCGTTTCTAAATAAATAAATATTAAATTTCATTAAAAACGCTTTAAAACTTATTTGTACATCTAATATATCATCGAGACACATGTGATTTGGTATCACGTGACTAAAATCACAATATTTCATTGGCTACCATTGGTCGACAACTGCGATTGACGATTAGAAAATAGAGCATTGTCTAAACGGCAGTCACTAATCTCAATCGGAGCTCAATCGTGTACTGCTTTGCTTTGATTGATTGAAAAGTAATCGTCAATCACCAATCGCAATCTCAATCCAATCGGCAATCGCTAGTGTGATTACGGTTTAAGGGGCTCCGCACAATAAAAGGAATAGGGAACAGAGAACAGAGAATAAGAATTTCAACCTATCAGAAATCATGTATTGTGGAACATACACAGTTGCGCAGCAACGCACAAGCTTATGTATAAACATGGCATAAACGCGAAAATGCCACAACTAACCAGATTTTATGGAATGATTTTTTTAACCTCTTCTTGTGCTTCGTGTCTGCTCGTGCCGCTCGTTCCTTGTAATAGTTGTTAATTCCGCCTTATTGCGCAAAATAAACTGAGAAGAACAAGGATATTAAAATATAAGAGTAATTTTATTTTTATATATATTTTATTCATAAGACGGTTTTTTGTACTCGAAAAACGATTTTTTTCTACTCGAAAAATAATTTTTTTCAAAATGTATATAATATAATGATCGGAAATCTTCACAGAAATAGAAAGAATCAAGACGATTTATCGATATTAATATACAATTGGAAGCATGTTTGCAAATCAGTTAAATATCTTTTCTTTTAGAAATTTTGGTGTAAGTGGCGAAAAATAAACTTGTTGCAGAATTCTTAGAACGTGCAAATAATTGTGTCTCCATCAAGATACAGTCTTGAAAAGTTCGTAATATCTATCAATTTCTTATATAAAATTAAAAACATATGTTTGCAAATTACTGATAACATTTCTTTTTTTAGAAATTTTGACGCAAGTGGTGAAAAATAAATGTCTCCTGCAAATGCGACATCTTTGAACAATCTTTACACAGATTGCATCTGAATTCAAGGCATATATACTCGAAAAGTTTAGACTTAAATAAAAAAAGAATCAAGGAGTTCCACAAACTTTTTTATTTTCTCAGTCGTCATCATTCCTCAGAGCATTGTTTCCATTTCTTAGCATGTATTAAAGAACAAACACAATCATATCTCTATAAGAGTATTTATCTAAGATTTTTCTAAACATTTGGGATGAAATTTTTTTGTTTAAAATATGTATATACAGATATAATGGACTAAACCAAGTGAAAAAATTCTCATTTTGCAATTTTTGATATTTTTTTTAATTACTCAATATACAGAATGTTTAAAATCGACGCACAACTTTGATATATCTTTAAGAGTTCTTTATGAAACATCTTTAATATATTTACAACTGTAAAAGAACCATGGATCCCTCTTCAGTTAAAAAAATAAAATTATATTTGATATGATGTCGATTTACGAGTGGTTAGCGATGTGACTTCGACATTTGTGATGTGCTTAGTTTAGGTTTTACTGGATGTGTTGAGCAAGTGGAATCATCTCAAAACGTGGTCGAAGACATGTGATGCAGTTTATGGAACTTATGTAAACCTGTTTACCATGGTGTCTCTGAGTCACTCTGCTTTTTTTTAAACGTTGAACCATCGTGGTTATGCGAGATTCAATTTGATGATGACATTTATGAGATCTAATATTTTTTTAAAACTCGGATACAAAATTTTTGTATAACATCGATACATACATGTATATGTAAGAGTATACATATACAGATTCCGATTTTAAAAAACTTATGAGTGAACAGGAACATCACGTCCATGCTTGTGTAGCTCGCAAAATCTCGCAATGTATGACCGACAAAGAGGCTCGTTTCTATTTATTTTTGTTTCTATAAAAAGACTCTAGTGAAATATGATTTATATAGATTATGATTTATATAGATTCTCGGTGTCCTGCAAATTAATTCCTTGACTTTGTTCTTTGATATGTTTCAGATATTCTTTTATTGTAATTATTTTTTATGTCTAGTATTTCTATCCCTTTCCGATCAAAATTATGATTATTCTCTAATGTATGCTGTGTGATGATTGTATATTTAAACGGATCATATCTAATATTGCTTTTATGTTCTTTTAGTTGCGTTTTTGATTGTCTCTTTGTCTGTCCTACATACGAGGCATCACAGTTGCAACTTATTTTATATTCTGAGTGTGAGTTTTGTTAATTCTATCTTTATGTACTCTGATGAAAGAGTTGAGTTTGTTGATACATCTATATTCCATTGTGTGTGTGAGATTATTGATAAAAGACGTGATGGTATTGGAAACTGGTTTTCCACTTGCTCAATACATCTAATAAAACCTACGCTAAGTACATCGCGAACGTCAAAGTCACACCGCCAACCACTCATAAATCGACATCATATCAAATATTATAATTTTATTTTTTTAACTGAAGAGGGAACCTGTGGTTCCGAAACATTTAAAGCTATATTCTTAACATCAACATTAAATCAAGTCTAGTATTATATCGCACTTTATATATTTTATCTGTTAAAGACTCGATTATTGACCTTAGTCTATCATTGTTAAAAAGAATATGATAAATTATTTACATATGTGTGAAATCAGTTATAATTTACGTGTTTTTTAACATAACATTAACATTGGAAAGCAAAAATATTATTCAAAAACCAAAATCCGTTTTGACAGATATTTGCGTTATTATTTGTTTTGAACTATTTTTATCAGTCCATTTCCACTTTATTATTGTTTATATATTTTTAGGTATATTTTGAACTTATACATACTTGAACATCATATAAATTTCTATAAATATGGATGATGAAGATGTATTTATTTTATCAATTTTGTAATTATTATGCTTATTGTCTCCAAAGAAGAGAGTGAAACGAAATGGTTACATCGAAGGTGGTGGGACCCATTAATGTGGTACGACCTTTATATGGGAATTTTCATCATCTCTTCCAGGAATTGAAATATAATGATTTTGATATATTTTATCGATGTAAGGATGAAAAAGGAAATTTTTAATTTTCTGCTACAAATGACATCTTCTTTGACTAAACTGAGTAAACGTGCATTTAGTCCAGGACAACGGTTAACTCTAACTCTAAAGTATTTATTGCTTTTGTTTTGTATAATTAAAAAGAGAAATGCACTGACATGATTTGAACAAAGAGTTCGTACACTGACTTTTTTTCTAATTACATAATAACATTTGGTAACATATAGTAATAATATTTGGTATGGTAATATGTTTCTATGGTATAGCATAATATGTAGTAGGAAATCTAACGAATACGTTCAATACAATTTTAGTAACTAACGATTTCATATGCAGTTTTTTGTCAATAATTGCAAGAATAGTTTTTAATCATCGGAATGGAGCGTCATGTTCCGAATAAAAAATAAAATTTCTTGTAAAATTTGGGGAGAGAATGGATAAAAAATTGATATATTATTTGTATTGTATTCATTTCATGAATTTCTGGCACATTCTGGCACTTGAATAATTCCGATTGAAATCCATTTTGAATAATTTCATAATACACACTCTGTAAAAAAAAACTCATAATTATTGATCCGAAAAACTGCATGTCATGCAATCATTATTGATCAAAATTGTAATGAATGTATTCGTTTAGACATTTTATTACACGCTACGTCATCATAGAAACCTATAGTGTTGTGTAACGTCCGCCGATAAAATAAATGCCAACGTACTTCTACTTAGAAGAGATCGTGCTATTCATACAATTTCCAAGCTGGTCCACTCTGGTGAACATAACATTATGTTGACAACATAAAGTCGTAAATGGAATATTGCTATGATTACGAAAATATACAACTAATTAATGTAACACTATCTATAATAATACAATAGTTATACTCCCATTAATTTTCATTTTCTTTTCCTCGATTCGAAGCTATTTAACAATAAATGAAACAAAAAAGGAATGAGTTAATAAATATATCCTTTAACGCGTTGCATAACAATGCTAAAGAATAACATATAATAATTTCCAAATATTGAATGTCAACTCAATGTTATTGCTTACAAATATATATATATTTATATATTATATATATATATATATAAATTTATACAATATCCTTTTTCTATATATAACATTTCTATAATCTTGAGAGATCTAAATTAATAAATAATTATCAAGTAGCAATAAAATATTGTAATCAAAATATATTCATCGAATCTTTTTCTCTTAGCGAGTCAATGTAGACGACACAAAGGAGTGTCGCGCGTTCTTATCTCTAAGAGAAGATAATTACTCCAAAGGAATTCGTAACATAAACTAATCGTAAGCACTAGCTTATAGAAGCTTTCGAAAATCAAAATTTAAAATCTCTCAAACTTTATGGAAATGAATTCCACTTTTATTATTGCAGTTGCGACAACAATTAGAAATTGATCGCAGTTATAATTATTCTTAATAATATGTATACATTATTTATATTATATATATACCTCCTGTTTAATAAATACTTTATACACATAGTTTAACTTTAATGTTCTAACTTACTACAGTTTAACTTGTATAACACCTAAGTATTATATATTATTACTGTAATAAACAACAAAACTATTGTCTAACAGTGAATTGAGCGTTCATAGAAGCACACGTATTCGAATTTAAATGATGGAACTAATCTTCCGCTTTACAAGGTAAAAAAAGGAAATTAGAAGAACAAAAAATCAAAATCTAAAGCAGAATAATTATTTTATTGCTCAAAAAAAATAGACGCTCGATTGACTATCGCAGTACTTTGTCTTATCCGAGATTCGAAGACATCGTCGCGTAGCACAGTTGTCTCCGAGTCATTTTAAAATGTTCTATTCCATTGTCTCAGATACAGATTCAATACTTAATCTAATTCTATCTCGTTTCTTGCGCTGATCAATTTCAACCCTAATTCTAGTTTATCATAAACCTGAAAGATAATTAATTATTATTATTATGCATATCCAAGGCATATATATATGTATGTATATATATATATATATATATATATATATATATAT
>NW_011626939.1:99927-110781 GCF_000204515.1 Acromyrmex echinatior
CAAAAAAATTCGAAGACAAAGAATTAGAGACATTACTCAAAGAAGATCAGAGTCAAACGCAAGAGTAGTTTGCAAAATCATTGGGAGTAACAAGCTGTTTCTGCATGATTGAGAGCTATGAATAATTCAAAAACAAGGAAATTGGGTGCCTTATGAACTGAAACCGAGAGACATTGAAAGGCGATTTTTCACTTGCGAACAGCTGATTCAAAGACAACAAAGAAAAGATTTTTTACATCGGATTGTGACTGGAGATAAGAAGTGGATATTCTATGACAACCTCAAGAAGAAAAAATACGCTAAGCCCGGTCAATCGTTGCCATCGACCTCAACATCAACACCAAAGCCGAACATTCATGGTTCGAAGATCATGCTCTGTATCTGGTGGGACCAAAAGGGTGTTGTTTACTATGAGCTGCTGAAACCTGGCGATTCCATTACGGGCGATCGGTATCGGCTACAGTTGATTCGTTTGAGCCGTGCATTGCGAGAAAAACGGCCGGAATACGAGCAAAGACATGATAAAGTTAATTTTCTTCATGTCAACGCTCGGCCTCATGTCGCAAAAGTCGTAAAAAAATATTTGGGAACGCTCAAATGGGATGTTTTATCGCACCCGCCGTATTCTCCAGACATTGCTCCTTCTGATTATTGATTGTTCCGAAGGATGCAGCACGATTTGGCAAGTCACCGCTTCACTTCTTTCGCAGAAATCGAAAATTGGCTCCAAAATTGGATCGCCTCCAAAGACGAGTCATTTTTTCGAGATGGAATTCGAAAATTGCCTGAGAGATGGGAAAAAGTAGTAACCAGCGATGGACAATATTTTAATTAATCTGTTCATTCATTTTGTTTTGAAATAAATGCATTTTTGAACACAAAAAAACGGACCGAACTAATTTGTACTCCCTATAATATACATATATATCTCAGAGACTCGGACCGGACCGAAACCGTAATCGATAACCGAACCATAACCATTATTTTTGTCGGACCAAAAACGATAACCGAACCGAAATATTGTACAGGCTAATAGACCGAAACCGGATTGAAAATGTTTTTTGGTTAGGTTTCAATCCAGTTTTCGATTTTTTTAACCTCTTCGGTACGAACGATCGTCAACTACAGTTCTACAGCCACGAAACATACATATCCCCATGATATAATATTCATACATATTCCTACGGCCGAACATTGGCTATGGTGTACAACAAGAACAATGCATTCCCCTTTTACAGTCGAAAGAGAGAAAAATGCTCGCCTGTGGTTGATTCTTGCAATACTTATAAAAATGGATGTACTGTCTTTACTTCCATAACAGTCAGTAAATAATCCCGATATTTATATGGCCCTTCGGAAAAGCGCAGTTATCAAAAAATTTTTCGAGCAGTTATAAGTGACATTCAAGATCAGTCGACGAGTTTAATTGTTCCAAGTGCGAAGTTCTCGGCTCAGTGCAATCTAAGAAAAATCAATAGTTCACGTTGAAGATCTTTCATCCTTAATTAAGAGACATCACTGAGACATTATGACTCCCGCTATAGTTTGCCACTACTTCCAGCAAATAGTAAGAACAAATTTTCTTTTTTTTTTCTTTCTCATGTTACTTTAATTTCAAAGTTATATGACCATCAATATTTTCTTACTCTCTTATTCCTCCTTGATCTTTTCTCTCTTTAACCACAGACACATCCTGCTTATCTTTTCTCTTAACAAATTACTTAAGTGATAAAACGCTTCAAATAATTCTCTTTTTTCTTATCCATAATTACTTAAGCGATAAAACGCTTCAAGTAATTCTCCTTTTTCTTATCCAAAATTACTTAAGCGATAAAACGCTTTAAGTAATTCACCTCTTTCTCTGCTCCGAATTACTTAAGCGGTAAAACACTTCAAGTGATTCACCTCTTACTCTGCTCCGAGTTACTTAAACGGTAAAATACTTCAAGTAATTCATCTCTTTCTCTCCTCAGAATTACTTAAGCGGTAAAACGTTTCAAGTAATTCACCTCTTACTCTGCTCCAAATTACTTAAGCGGTAAAACGTTTCAAGTAATTTTTCTTTTCCGTATTCACAGTTCACTTAAGCAATAAAATGTCTTAAATAACCCATGGTTACTCTCCCTAGAAGCAAATCATAATTCCTAGAAAATCTATCTTCCCCTCCCTTTTCTTCGGAATTATCTTCTACGTTCTTCTAATTATCCATCATGGGCACTAACGAGAGAAAATTTTAATAGATGGTCTGGCGGAATAGACACAGCAGAACGCAAGAAGCGAGCCAAACTCGAGAAACTCAGAAAGGCTAGCGTCCAAATTATTACGCGGATACAAACCGGGTAATTTATCTCCCCTCAAGTCCCCTTCCATCGTCAACTTAAAAAGGCTCATTTGTGCCAAAAATATCGAGATCAAGGCTTTCCCAACGTCCTTGATAGACCTTACCTCCGACAAGCCAATCGATAGTTCCTCTAGTAATACAGACCCTTCCTTGGATTTTGAATTCTCTTTCCCCTCCTATTCTCCTCGATAATTTCCAAAATTCAGAACTTTCTGCTTTCTCACTCTCCAGTTCCTGCGGAAGACAACACATCTTGTGATGAGATATACCAATCACTTGAACATCTCATCGAACTTATAAGAAGTTCCTCTCCTGCCCTTTAATACACAAATACACACACACTCACACAGAAACCTATTATATTTTTCTCTAGCATCGATTTCTGTAAAAACGACACATGTATCACACACACAGTTATTGTACCTTGTAAAGAGTACATCTGAAATTAACGAGATATTAACGTTTAAAGATAGCTGAATACGCGCGTCCGCCTGACCTACTATTGTCGAAGGTACGGCCCACCGAGCGCACGGCGCGCGGACCTCTAAACTCGAACGGTGCGGCGCGCCTGCTAGGCCATTCCCGCTCCTCGCGGCCCCTTCGGTTACCTTTAAACATTATATATAATATATATATATATATACACAGGGTGTTTCTTTTTAATCTAGCCAGGCGAATATTTCAAATGTTGTTGAGTTTATAGAAAAATGTGTCAGACAAAAGAGTGGGATATAAGATGATGGCCTTGAGTTTTTGATGAAGGTCAAACTGAAGGTCATTTCAAGGTCAAGTTTGATTTTTTAAATGGAATGTAGTATTTTTCATTGCATTTTATAGTATTTTTCATTGCATATTCTGAAAGAGCATAAAATTCTGCGTTAAAGTTGTCTGACATGTTTTTCATGAAAATCCATTTTATTGTGGAAATTTAGCAATTTAAGCAAAATAATTCGTAAATAGAATCAAGTTGTACATGTTCATGAACATTTTTCGTTCTTAGAGTTACCCCGAATCAACGGCGTGGACGTGACGAAAATCTGATCCCATTGGGGTGCTTGATTTACGTGAATCCCCTTGCCTGTCACGTTCGGGGTGCTTGATTAAAGTGAATCCCCTTGCCTCTCACTACGTATCAGACTACTGTAACATTACAGGAGATGTTCAAAAACGTCTCCTCCAACGGCTAGGCACCTGTGCAATCGACGTTGAAGTGAAAGCGTTCTTCGTAACATTTCTTCAGGAATTAATGCCATTGCATTACGTATGCGAGCATACTCCATAAAAATCGCACAATGTAAGGTCTGGTGAATTTGGTGGCCAGCGAATCAAACCATTTCTGTCTACACAACGTTGAGGAAATCTTTCATTTAAATAATCTCGGACAACACCCGCAGAGTGTGCTGGAGCGCTATCGTGTTGGAACCACATGTCCCTGCGAGTTTGCAAATTGATGTCTTCCATCAACCTAGCAGATAATTTTGCAAAAACTGCAGGTACATCGCTATTTAAATTGGCATTAAAAAAGTATGGTCCAACAATTTGCCCAACCAATATTCCGCACCAAGCATTGACCCTCTATTGGTGCTAATTGTCTACGCGACGTAACCAAAAGGGATTAATTAGGGTTTCATTCGCTGGCCACCGAATTCACCAGACCTTACATGCGATTATTTTTTATGAGGTTACGTGAAAGGGATTGCTTTTGCTATAGAGCCAACAACTCCCGATAACATGCAGAATCGTATACGTAATGCAATGGCATTAATTCCTGAAGAAATATTACGAAGAACGACGCTTTCACTTCAACGTGATTGCACATGTGCCTATTGCCGTTGGAGGAGACGTTTTTGAACATCTCCTGTAATGTTACAGTAATCTGATACGTAGTGAGAGGCAAGGGGACTCACTTTAATCAAGCACTTCAATGGGATCAGATTTTCGTCACGTCCACGCCGTTGATTCCGGGTAACTCTAAGAACGAAAAATGTTCATGAACATGTACAACTTGATGCATGATTCTTTTTACGAATTTTTTTGCTTAAATTGCTAAATTTCTACAATAAAATGGATTTTCATGAAAAAGGTGTCAGACAACGCAGAATTTTATGCTCTTTCAGAAATGTATGCAAATATGCAATGAAAAATACTATATATTCCATTAAAAAAATCAAACTTGACCTTGAAATGACCTTCAGTTTGACCTTCATCAAAAACTCCAGATCACCATCTTATGTCCTCCTCCGCACTCTACAACTTTCATCTGACACATTTTTCTATAAACTCAACAGCATTTGAAATATTCGCCTGGCTAGATTAAAAAGAAACACCCTGTATATATATATATATGTATATATATGTGTTGACCATCAACACCATCTAGTGACAAAAAACGTACAGTCAAATAAAATGTTAAATAGCAACAACACATTCAAATATATATATATTTATGTGACAATACGCTCAAATTTAAGAAAAATGAGGAAGTAGATGTAATTAAATGCTAAAATGTACCTCAGAAACGTTCCAAAATACGAAAGTAAAAATGCGTTATAATAAAATATAATAAATATATGTTTAAAAGGTTTTTTTGTTTTAAACATGATTTTTTTCTAAAGCTGTTTAAAACATATATAAAACATTAAAAACATATTTTAAATAAAAAAAAACTGAATGTTTTTTTTTTAAAACACGTTTTTTATCAACCCTGCTTCCCTCACTCCTCCCGGCACACTGCCTTGCTCGCGTTCTTCAACTTTCTAATGGTTTTAAACAAACTTTTTCGGCAGCAAAAAATTCTAGAATTTTTCAACAGCAAATTCAATTTTTCCTTGACAAATTGATGCTAGACGGAACTCCTAATCTTAAAAACTAAAGCCACAGTGATTTTTTTTTAAATTATTATCTCGGCTCCTAATAATCGGAGAGTAATCTTTTCTTTTAAATTTGTAGAAAAATGTCAGATTTCGAATGCTTTACACGGCTATTTGATGTGATGCATATTAACGAAATTATTTCCATTTTTTTTTAAGACAGCCACTTTTTAAAGGCGTTTTATAATAGTTTAACTGCAAAAAATCGTTTTGTTATTAAGTGTACGTGGTAATGCAACTCTTGAAGAAGAAAAATCACTCCTGTAAATTGTTGTGCGACTACAAAAAGATGAAGAAATTAAATTTTCCGCAGACATGTTTTTAGTGAACAAATGGCTTTTTGCAAAAACTAATGAACATTTTAGTCTTGTTCAGGGCTAGATTTGTTTGTCGTTACGAGAGCTATATTTTATGAAAATTTCAAATCGTTTAAATCTCAATGAACAAAGAGCGAGTGAAAAAAAGGACTTTTTCATCAAAAGGTGTTCTTTATTTTTTTTCTACTTAACTAATCTAATAGATCGATTTTAATGTTCCACTTTCCTCACATTTGCTTGCTCATTCGCTATTCCTCATTTTGTAGTTATTTCAAATATCTATTTTTTTACACCGATTTTTTTTCATACAATCAATATCTTTTGTTTTATAAGCGAAAAACATGCTTTTTGCAACTATTCAATTTTTTCCCGCATATTTTCTTCACAAATCTCGAGTCTCGAACATACGCATTTCTTTTTTGATGACCTTTCAAGACTTTCGTGAAAAGAAATGCTGGTTTATAATTTTTTTCCGGTAAAATCTACTTCTATTTGAATTATTAGACTATTACTTCTATTAGAAGTAATATTTATTCTTGCTATTCGAGTTCATATATAACGCGCATGAAAAATCGTAAACAACTATCTTGTAAACTATTGCGTTTTAACATGATTTATACTATTCTGAATTAAGGGGAGAGGTACACTATTACTGCAATTTATTAAAACTTATATGTTATTTAGGATGCCCTCCGCCCCTTATTGATGTCTAGGATCGCCGAGTGGCTGAGAAAACATTTTTCGCTTGAAACAAGTGTGAGAAGGAGCTCACTGTTTTGCTCACTCTCGGCGCGCCGCAGGCGAGCACACAGACATGGCTTGTGCTGTGTGTTACAGCGCCGCGATAAATAGCCGAACTTATATAGTAGATGTGGAAAAGTGACGTTTTGACGACGAAATTTATATTGCGTGCCATTTCGTTATTATTTGCTTAATTGTGGAAATGTGACTTGTCTCATATTTATCGAAGTCATAATTATCGATGAAAACTAAAGTCTTGGAATTTTCTATGTAAAAGCGTATATTTTACTCGTTTCAATAGCTGTCGGACCGTGTGTTTCTGGTCTAATATAAGTTCATGCCTTTTATTATCATTTACTGACTATCAAGAGAGGAAAGGACAGTTTTCATCGATTTTTACAAATGTTTTAAAATGATCTCGTCATTTCGTTTCATCCAGATTGTCTTTATTTAAAAATGGCACGCAACATAAATTAACGTGTCATTCCTCGCTTCTATCGTTACGATTCCAACATGGCCGCCGCGATTAGTCAGGAACTGTTTGAGATTGAGATCGGCGCGTTCTTATTACCCGCCCCTATGCAGTCGAAGGGACTCCCTAGTATTTAGTTTCGGCCGGATGGCCTTCTTGCCAGCCAGCTATATTGCGGATGCGTGCGCAGTTCGTCACGACCCGCCATTACGTTTTGTCGAGTTCTTGAAAAAGGACACGTGTGATCACGAAACATGAAGTCATATCATTTTACTGTACGAGTCTGTTTATAACAATAAAGGAGAGTGCGACCATAGCAAGCGAGTTATCCTTTAATCAAAAAGTGAGTCAAATCATTAACAAACAGCCTTAAGGTTATAAGTCAGCCTTCTGCTAAAGCCCTAAGTTGAACCGAGATTAAAGTTAAACTGCATTGGTAGAAACGGGACTTACACTGCTTAGTGCTTACCTATCTCCAATTCAATATTGTCTTAAAATAAACATTTCCTTAAACATGCAACTTATGCTTGTTGTATTACCTTTCTCTACAGTAGATAATCATATACCATAATCGAAAAAAAACTTAAATCCAAATGGTTATGGTCACCGATATCAGTAAAAGAACCGAAACCGCTTGGATTTCGGACTTTTTCGATCCGGAACTAAAAAAGATCGAAAAAGACTGAAACCGTTATCGGTAAAAGGACCGGAACCGGAACCGAAACTGAAAATTGGGTACAGCCTCTGACTGTGACCGTAATCAGACCGAAATTTCATTTCGGTCCGAGTCCTTGATATATGTATGTATGTATATATATATATATATATATATATATATATATATAAAATATATATATTACACACACACACACACACACACACACACACACACACACACACACATATGCATATATATATTATATATATTTTAGTAGAAAGTTTGATTTAATAAAGAAAATTATAATTATGTAAGAAGAAAAGTAAAGGATTGATAATTTGCTGGAAGGTACGGTCGCAGCATATTTCTTATAATGCAATGCTCCTGATATACACGTCCGCACACGGCTTAGCCGTCGAGCATTGAGCGATAATAGGCGGCGAGGGAAAAGACGACGCTTTAAAAGTCGATCCAAAATGTGCTATTTCCGAGCACCGGAAAATTTAACAATATGTATTCCAACAACTGTTTGAAGAATACCGAATCACTTCTAAATAAATAAAAAATTATTTGTATATTGCACGACATATAAAGGCTTTTTAATTTGTGAACTATAAAATTATATTGACATCATCCTACAATTATATTAATCATCGCATTTTTGCAATTTGGTTCATTATCAGAATTTTCGAATAATAGTTATAAAAGAAACATTTAACTGAAAGTACTGATCGATACCAAATGTAACATCATTACAAAAACATAATTTCTTTTTGGATTTTTTTCTAAAAGTAAACAGATTTCATTTATAAAAATACTAGTTTTCTATCTATTCGACGCATATTACGTCAAATTATTTTTGCTACAATTGTCGGTTTAATACTTTTAGAAATACACATATAATTTCAATAATTAATAATATATTTGACTTGTAACATGTGTTTATTAACAATGTCACTTATTTAAAAAAAAAATACGAAAAAAGAAAAAAGGAATCGATCGTGGGGTCTCTAACATTCTGATCTCGCACCCTACGCGCGAGACTACGCCGAGGTCTTGCAAACCACTTCTGTGAACGTGGTATATAACGCTCATGGAAAATCATGGAAATGTCAATATCTCGTCAATTATCGTGTTTTGAAATTATTTTTGCTATTATACATAAATTGGAGGAATATACGATTAATATAATTTATTAAAACTTATACGTTATCTATAATGTTCCTTCTCCTCTTATTTATACACGTTGAGCGGACGAAATTGCCGAGAAAGCATTTTCGGTCGCTAGAAACAAGCGACTATAGAGAGAGAGAGAAAGAGAGACAGACTCTGAAAGATAGACTCGCTGTTTCGCTCGACAAACCCAACTCGGCGTGCGCCTCACCGATTACAATTGGAGCTTCTATTCTTTTTTGTTTTTCTCTGTCTCACTCTGTCGTACTTCTGTTTCGATAATTCATTCTGTAATTCAAGAATGTTCTATCAGTTCCGGTTTACCATTATCGTCGATGCAGCGATAAGGATGCACGACTCCTTTTTTAAGCAACGATTCTATTTTAATATATATTTTTTTATATTGTATATAGAAAAATATGTTATGGCGTTTCCAGTTGATAATATATTATTTACATAATGATTCAATCATAATGGTTTACATAATGATTCAATTCTATTTCTATATTTGTGCGCAGGCAATGAGAGAAATGACATTTTCTACTAAGTGCCATTTGACACTTTGACATTCGAACCAAGTAAAAAATGTGTTGCATATAACAATTTCAACTTGGTACATTTGAAATAAGTAGCTGGCGCTCTATAGAAAATCTCAAATAACAATACTATGCTTGTAGAAATGAGTTTTAATATAAGAGAACGGAGTCTACGAAAATTTCATTTGTATGCTATGAGTGAAATTGCTGCTTAACGCTTTGGCATCCGAGCAGAGTCGAAAATTAATCGAAAATAATATAATATATGTGAATAATATTGTATATTTTTTGTGTCTATAAAGACAGATTATTTGTACATAAAAATTGAAATAATTAATATCATATTTGTTTTATTATTTTTCCTCTCAAGAGAAAAAATTTTGACCAGGGCACGTAAAAAGCTTGTTACGGGCCTGAGTAGGTCGAATTTTGATCGTTTCTGCTGATCCAGCGAGGCACACTTAATGACAGTGCCGCTGTCGCATTATCGAGGAACTAAAATAGTGCTCGATGGCTTCATGTCAATTTTATTCGTAGCATATGAACGAAATTTTTGATAACTCTATTCTCTTATATTAAAGCTTCTAGCTCGTTTCTACAGGCATAGTATTGTTCGAGGTTTTCTGTAGACTGCTGGCTACTTATTTTAAAAAAATTTGGTAAAATCTGAAATTCTTACATACAGCACATACTGATATGACGAGTCGAGTGCAGGAGCCGGTGACAAAACTACAATTTTTAATTTTCTTTCATTTTTCGTATTAAATTGTAGCTAGCAGCCAATGTTGTTGTCGATACTTTAATTGTAGAGAAGGACTTTTCAATCCATAAGTGCAATTAAGAGAAAGAAAGCCGAAGAAAATTAATCACTTTGTTGATAAAACAGGGCATTCCAGCATCCCATTAATGTATTATAAATGAATGGATGTTAGATGAACTACAATATAAAACATAAATTTTCAAGAAAATATGAATAATTTTACAAATATTTGTTGTGTACTGTACATGTATGTATAAATAAACAAACATTCATAAAATCATATTTTTAAAGAAATACGCACGCACGCACGCACATATGTACGGAATGACTTATTTTCATCTTAAAGACAAATATTTCGAAAAAATATGGAATTTTAGAAAAAAGCATTCCAAATAAAAGTTGTATGGTATAGAGGAGGGCATCATCACTGTGTGTCCCCCCCCCCATACCATATAACTTTTATTTGGAATTTTTTTGATAAAATTGCACAATTTTTAAAGATTTTTTTTTTGTTAAGATTAAAATGAATCCTGTATATGTTGATTGTATGCCGTTAGTCCCACTATATGTATATCATGTGTTCTTGTTTATTATTATATCAATTACCTGACAGATGGCGTGAGCACCCTTCTCGTACTAACCTAACCTTTTTATTATTGTTCGCACACGCCAGAAACCAAGCTCTGTATTTTTATCTTATTCAGCAATAAAAATCCCAATAGGTTATGGGCCCAGGAGTGTGAACGGCTATAATAATAATAAAAAAAAGGAGAGTGATAGTGTGCAAGGAAGACAGAGGTCCAAGTAACATCGCTTGAATCTGCAAGGATGGAAATAAACTTGAAGTCTGTTACGCAACTGAACTCAAGCAGTTACGTTCGTTGGCGTTTTGAAATTCTCATCTCGAAGCAAACGATGTGTTTGATGTGGCTGATGGATCGAGAGAGCAACCAACGGATGCCACACTGGCTGAAAAGAAGGACGCC
>NW_011626939.1:122029-133780 GCF_000204515.1 Acromyrmex echinatior
CCCCCGCTTATGGGCCGTTTTGCCTGCTGGACGATGCGGGAAAATTGCTGGATCGTCACTGCCCGCATCGTCCAGCATCTGTCCCGGGATGGTCCCAACCTATCCCGCGGTCAGTACGGCTTCCGGGAGAGCTTGTCGACGATCGACGCCATCAGGCAAGTCCGAGCCCTCTCGGAGCAGATGACTGCGGGCGGGGAGATGGCGTTGGCGGTGTCCCTGGACATCGCCAACGTCTTCAACAGCGTCCCGTGGGGCCAGGTGGTGGGGCTATGAGAGAACACCATCTCTTGCCCCACTGTCGCCGTCGTTGAGGACTACTTCCGGGACAGGCAGTTGGAATTCCACGATAAACGGGGACTCCAGCAGCGGAGGGACACGTTGTGCGGCGTTCCACAGGGGTCCGTGCTGGATCCCCTTTGGAACGTCGCATACGACTATGTTCTCCGCGCGGCTCTATCCCCCGGCTGTCATGTCGTCTGCTACGCGGACGACACGTTGGTGGTGGCCGGAGGCACGACCTGGGAAGAGCCGTGAGTACGACAAATACAGTGGCGTGCGTAGTCGGCTCCATTAGGAAGTTGAGCCTGAGACAGCCCCTGCCGGGCGGCGGAGGCGATGAAGGGAGGGGGAGATGGGCGGGATGATGGCGTTGGGGAACAACGCGGGCGCCGGCTTCAGCCGGGTCGCCCGCGCCGCCGCTCGCGCATACTCGCCGCCGGGGCCCGCCCACCGGGCGAGAACGGCGGTGTCCTCCTCCCCCTATACCTGAGGTGACGGAAGAGGAGGATGACGAAGGTGTGCGTGGGGCAGGCGAGGTTATGGGCCCCTCCACCCCCATCATCACCGACGGCTCCACGTGTCGGACGGTGCCGTGATGCGGCGGGCGGGCGCCGACCCCCCGGGCGCCCCAATGGATAACCCCTCTGCGCGCGGGGTCGGGGCCTCTGCACCGCCGCGCGCGGGGGATGCGCCGCGAGAGCGTGTCTCGCGGCGCCAAACTCTCAAAATTGGCGCGCCTTGGGGCTGGGGATTCCGGCGGGGGCCGGGATCCCCAACTCCCGCCCCCCCCAACAACAATCGGGGTGGCGGGCGCGAGGGTGGTGTCCCCTCCAGCGCCCGAATTGAGCAGGCAGTGCCTCGCACCGTCCGGGGTCGTCTCTCTCTGACGAAACCCCGGGCGGAAAAGACTGTCGGCGAAATAGCCGACTGGCCAGAGGGGCTCCCAGAAGTATGCTGCACGCGTTCCTGGGAGCCCCTCAGCTATGGCCTGTTCAGGACACCCGGAGGTGTTTTAGTGGGTGCAAGCCCCACATAACCCCGGGCTCTCCCTCGAGGCCCGGGGTATGCGTTAGGCATTTCTCCTCTGTTGCCAAAAAAAAGGAGATGGAGAGATGTTTTAGAAAGTGATGATGATAACGAAGGCGAACAAATTCGTGGAACTTCATTCATGTCTAATTCGGATGTAAGCTCTAGAAATATATTTTGTCCTGAATTTGGATTACAACGTATTGAAGATTATCTAAGGCCGGAATCAGACATCGAAGATTGAGATTACAGATTAAAGAAATTTCACTAATGAGGACAAAGAAGTTTTGGCTCTTTTTGTTCTGATCGGTCAAACTTCAATCTTTCAATCTTCAATCTCATTCTTCAATGCATAGTCTGATTCCGGTCTAACTGAGAGAGTCACGTTCGCAGAAGATAGATTAATTTCTTTTTCGCCGCTTGCGTTAGTTTCCAAAAAAAATTTTTTTATTATTATATAAACAATAGGATTAAAACTTTAGCAAATAGAATTAACTTGGAAGAGAACCATGATGAAAATAATTCGAACTCTAATTCAAAAAAATTTTTTACGATACCGTATTTTGGAGGGGTATCTGAAAAGTTCAAAAAACTTTCACACATTCATGGGTTTAATATAGCCTATAAACCCATGAACACAATGAACAAGTTTATTAAGACAGGAAAAGATTCTCTTTCAAAGCATGAAAAAAGCAGTTTAGTTTATAAAATAAATTGTAAAAACTGTGAATCATTATATGTGGGCCAAACGAAACGAAAATTAAAAACTCGGATAAAGGAACATAAAGCCGACATAAAGAAACCGTCCTCTGAGATCTCCGTAGTTTCGCGTCATCGTCTTAGCGAGATGCATAATCTGGATTGGGAGGATATAAAAATTTTAGATACAGAATGATCTTTGATAAAAAGAAGAATTTCAGAAATGATTCATATAAAGAAACAAACAAAAGGCATCAATAAGCAAAGTGACACGGAAGGTTTACCCGATATTTATCTTCCTTTGCTTAGGTAGGTTCTTCTTTTCCTTCAAGGATTGTTCTGGTACTTTCGAAAGTTTCACTTGGTATATAAATAGTGGTAAAATACATGATATGACCAGTAACAACACACAATGTCACGACTAAATTTTAATTGTGCGAAAGTAATGTCTGAGATCCACCGCTTCGTTTTTTGACTGTAAAACAGGTAACGCATCTACTCTTTATTTTTCGTGTATAAGAGATTAACGAGATTATAAATTTTATTCTGATTAGAATCTGGAAATTCTTGTTTTACTGTGTCCTGGCATATAAGCTGGTGTTGTAATATTGCCGCACGATCATCGTCACACTAATAAGAACACTTTTAATCTATTTTAACATATGACCGTTGTACTTATTTCGACTAAATGTAAAAATTTTGCGTTTTAAGAGGATGTTTAATTATTGAAGATGGCCAGATTGTGACCGAAACGTTTAATCGCTTATTTTTTGATATGGGTATTGATAAACGCTTAAATAATTCATTATTGAATAAAGTTTTCACAACCGACAACCTGTGCTGTGGTTTTTTATGTTCTTCTTTTTTTTAATTTTTAATTTTTTATTATTGATTTGCAAACACACGTACATTCTATTTTATTGGGTCATCTAAAAAGTATCCGCGGTTTTTTGTCACTAAATGGTGTTGACCATCAACATCATCTAGTGACAAAAACCGCGGATACTTTTTAGATGACCCAATAAAATAGATTCCAAAATGTTCTGTCGAAGAAAAATTTTACTCAATATATTATAGTATACGCGTTACGTATACTATATATTTCGAATAAAATTTTCTTCGAAGAAGACGTTTTGGAATGTAGACTTCGATTGGTAATGTTACAAATTTTTCAAGACTATTCTGTTGACAGAGGCGCACTTATTTGCCTGTTCGAGGAATAATGTAACAAGTTCATTTTTTCGCCACTTGCACTTAAGTTTCTAAGAAAAACAAATTTTATTATTGATTGCAAACATGTTTCAAATTTTATATTAAGGCTACATTTCAAAATGTCTTCTGTCCAAGGAAAATTTTACTTGATATATTATAATGTACATTAAAAAAGTAAACAAATAAAGGACCCCACATAAATTTTATAAAGAATGGGTTTTAGTTGAATTGGTTGAAATTTTATTATGATATAGTTTATGGTATCCTCAGGATATTTCAACTAATTTGACTGGAATCTATTTTTCATATGATTTGTATGGAATTCTTCATTCAGTCATGAATCTTTATTAATTTTCAATAAAAAATCACTAATCTTGAATACAATTTCATTTAGTCAAGTATTCAAGTTAAACTTAAATTTTGATTTGTGAATTATTTAAAATTAGAGAAATATATTATGATAGATATACCTTTCATGTTTAAAATCTTGGCTATCTCTTTTCAAGCATTTTTTTTCTTGAGGCTATCTTTAAAGTCATTTAATTACTTGTTATATAAATAAGGATAACCTTGAATTAAAGAGATGAGGATTGTATCTTCATCCACAGAATCTTCATTTATAAAAGTTACATCACTTATATCTTCGTCCATCACATTTTAAGTATCAAGTACTTCATTATTAAATTCATTATCATAATGAATCTTCGTAATGAGATATAATAAGCGTCTCCCAGAAGTATGCTGCACGCGTTCCTGGGAGCCCCTCACGCAAGGCCAGGTAAGGACACCCGGAGGGGTTTTAGTGGGTGCAAGCCCCACATAATCCCGGGTTCTCCCCCGAGACCCGGTATGCGTCAGGCATTTCCTCTCCGTTATCAAAAAAAAAAAAAAAAAAAAACGTTGTGATCAATTTTTTAAGTAACAGCAAAAAGCAACAGGTTTTTTTTAGGTTAGAAGGCTTATATTAGGGATGGGAAATTATCGATCGATGATTTAAGAATCGATGCTTTTTGCACAAGAAAAAAGCGCTCTGCCCCATGAACTGAGATATTAAGCTTAAGTTAAAGTTGACGATTGAGGTTAGGTCTGTTAGCCGCGAAATACTGCGATGCAAGCATTCGCTATGATCTCAAATTCGCTTTTAAAACAAGTTCTCTGCTCTAAAACACAAATTCACGATTTTAAAACAAACCCTTTTAATATCGCGGTTCGTGGGGCAGAGTGACGCTTTTTTCTTGTGGAATTTTTATTTTTACGTGAAAACACATCGATTGAGTCTATTTTTATCAAAATTTGAAGTGACCGGGGTATTGTAAACCTTTATCATTAATTCTTTTATTTTTAGAATATAAAATGGGTAAAAAGAAAAGCATGTGCAAAAGTGTCGTATGGAAATATTTTAAGAAAGAAGATTCTACGAATGCTACTTGCATTTTATGTAAAAAAACACTAAAGCATGGTGGCAATACTATCAATTTAAAGTAACATTTGCAAAGAAATATATTTCATTTAGAACATGATGATGATTTATCTGAAAATCATCAAAAAATTGTTGACGAAAATATTGAAGAAGACAATGTTAATGCTATTAGACAATGTTAATGCATCGACTCACAGTTAGATATCAATAAAACAAAGAATGTAAAAAAAAACATACGAAAAAGAATGTATGAAGACGAGGATGCTAATTCTAATTCGTCTTATACTGTAAATAAACATAAGATAATATTATAAGGCGTACGACTTTGCTTATACCGTTTTTTTCCGAAATTCGAGGCTTTATTGTAAAAAACTGGTTATACATTTATGATTCAAAGTATTGTCCATCGCTGGCCACTGCTTTCTCCCATCTTTCGGGCAGCATACGAATCCCGCGTCGAAAAAACTGATCATCTTTTGAAGCGATCCACGAATCGATCCAATTTTTTACTTCTTCATAAGACCGGAAGTGCTGGTCAGCCAGGTCGTGTGCCATTGATCGAAACAAGTGATAGTCAGAGGGAGCAACGTCTGGAGAATACGGCGGGTGGGGTAGGACTTCCCATTTCAACGTTTCCAAGTATGTCTTGACCACTTTCGCAACATGGGGTCGAGCATTGTCATGTTGCAAAATCACTTTATTGTGTCTCTCGTTGTATTGCGGCCGTTTGTCTTTCAATGCTCGACTCAAACGCATCAATTGCGTTCGATACTGATCGCCTGTGATTGTTTCAGTCGGTTTTAACAGCTCATAATATACTACGCCGAGCTGGTTCCACCAAATACAGAGCATGATCTTGGAGCCGTGAATATTCGGTTTGGCCGTCGACGTGGAAGCATGGCCGGGAACTCCCCATGATTTTCTGCGCTTGGGATTATCGTAATGAACCCATTTTTCGTCCCCAGTCACAATGCGATGCGGAAAGCCCTTCCGTCTTTGCCTTTCAAGCAGCTGTTCACAAGCAAACAAACGCCGTTCAACATCTCTCGGCTTCAACTCGTACGGCACCCAATTTCCTTGCTTCTGAATCATTCCCATGGCTTTGAGACGTTTTGAAATGGCTTATTTGAGAGCATTCGATGAGCTTCAGCCGCAGATTTCTTCATATTGAAGCAGAAAATTAAAATGACAAGAATTTGGCTCGTAAACTGACATTTTCAATCAAGAATAACTTTATGATGCAGACACAAATCGACTAATGTTTCTATGGGATTATGTTGACAGATGCCCAAGTTTATTGTGTAACGTCTATGATCTATTTATTTCGATCACCACTTACCGCTAAAGCCATCTATACGAAAAAGGTATAAGCAAAGTCATACACCTAATATAATTTCTTAAAATGCAACAAGTATTGATAGGTAACAAATATTTTTAATAATAGAATTAGTTGATATTTTGGTTTCATTGAGAATTACCTGGTTATATTTAATTTGAAAAAATTTAATTTATAGTTACATTCAATATTATTATGTGAAAAATCAAATTAGAAATAATGATTGAAGTACAACTATATTTTTAATTTTCAATTTTAACTTTTTTATAGGTGAACAAGTTGCCTACTGAACAAATTGATAATGTCTTCAATCAAATATTAATTCTTTTAGAGGTAAATTATTATTTCCATAAGTTACTACAAATGCAGTCCACTTGCATTGATGCGCTTATAGCATTCGTTGGACCATACTCAGAATAATACAATGGTATATCAGTCGACATAGCATCTGTGTTAAAATTTCATACTCAACATGTAAATACAATATAACCATGTATTATAAACATTATGTGTGTTGCAACCGCACTCACGAGCAACTTCGTCGCACATTCATAGCTAAGGTTCTCGTAGGCGATCGGATGACGGGTGGCGTTAAACGAAATGTGACCGAAATGCGTCTTCCCGCGACCGCTCTTAAGGGCGGCACATAATCACAAAACAATAGTTGGGCGCCAGGCACGAGCGAGCGTGCCACTCTTTCTAGACATTACTTATCCCATCTTTAAGGAGCTGCGAATGTCGACGGGCTCCCAACCGATAGCTCAGCCTCGGAAATGGCAGAGAGGGCGGTTCGCGGTCGAGGATAGCAGATCGTTTGGAGAAGTGAATATGGGCGAGAATAAAGTACACATGAATTAATAATAACAAAAGTAACATGTCCTGGCGCGCGAAATTCGAGAGATCGCGGGAGTTTTTTTCAGGTCGCCTCGTGGCCTCGAGGTGTCTATCCGGGGCTCTCGCCGTCTTTGGGGCGTAAAGTGGCCTTTCCCGACATGCCGTACCGTCTCTCGATCCGCTTTGCGCCTGTAAGAGGGTGCGATAAAGAATGCTTTGCGATAATCAAAAGGGCGTAACAATGAAGGAAGGATATCACCTGCGTGCAACCCGGGGTCAGGTGTCGTGCGCCCCCGGCGGGTCCGTCATCAGTGGTCGTCTCCCAATCCTGGTCGTTCTTCCTCCTCTTCTCTCCGGTGAGGTGGCGTCACTCTGCCAAGGTCGCGGGAGTCGCCGTCCTCTGTAACCCTCAGTACGGGAATACACCGAAACGGGAAAACGAAACAACAGCGCGGAACGCGTAAGGTACGCAAACGACGACGCAGGAAAAGCGCAGGTGCGTCCGCCCCCAAAATGTGAGAGGACCCAGGACGCTATACTGCACTGTTCGGTCAGGCCATGTGGCCCTTGTGACGGATGGAAAACGTCACGTCACATCTCCCCCTTCCCCGGGGAGGACTGAGGACGTCTCGGCTACGACGAACGTCAATAGTCGCCAGTTTCTTCCCAATTGTTATCCAGCGGTACGTCACGGGCGAGCATCTGGGTAGCCTTTTTCCTAAATACGGTACGGTACTGACGGTTTTCCTTCTCCGTCTCTCCAACGCGAGGGCTCTTCGGAATCTACGGAAAGAACCTACGCAAAACGGTACTAACTTCAAACAATGAGGAGAGGCAGTCGCTGGTGGCCTCGCGAACACGTCTCGCGATCTTGAGAATATGTTCTACCGCGGCCTGCTCTCGAGCTCCTCTCTTTCCGTCACGTCAACACACGTCAAAATCATTCTTCGAGTCTCCAGACTGTCAGTATGCGGTACGGAAACACAAACTAAAGTGGTGAGAGCAGGAAAAAAAAATTTTTCTATTCCTGCAATATCCTGCTCGCTAAGCGGTACGCAATTCGGCTTCCGGTAGCAGCTCGCCCGATAGTCTTCCCCCCCCCCCAAAATCTTATGAGGGAGAAACGGCACCGCTGGATCGTGACTACATAAACGGAAGTAACTTCGCGTCAAACGCCTTGCCAACATCGTATCTTCAAACTCCACTACCAACGAAAACAAAACCGAGAAACCTCAATACACCACAAAGTCAAAAAGCAAAAAAAAACAATGAAATATGGTGAGCGCAGGAATAAGCTCTACCAGTCACCTCAAACGAAGCGCAAAGCCACATGCATTCGCAAGAACATTAAGGCGGCAGGGTTGGCATTACTGGAGAGGGAAAAAGAAATAGAGCGGCGAGTCAAGGATCAGAAATAACTAGAGGTTTGACGATAATATTTTATTGTGGATATGCGATATGATAGTGTTCGATACATTTAGGGTACGGGACAGTACGGGTCCTTCTGATTCGTCGTATTCGTCTTTACAGCGGGAGCAGTTCTTCCTCGTCGTCCCCGCCCGCCCGCAGCCGTAATAAAAAGAGTGGTCACGACTATAGGGGCAGTCCGAGTAGCGATGGGTGTCCCGGCCGCAGTTCCAACATCCTCCCGGGTGCGCCGGTCCCCCCACCGTGTAACCTGCCAGTCCCGTCTGACCTCCGTCGCGGCGCTGAGGAGGTGATGTTCCCCTTTCCTCCCCCCCTCTCCGAGGCGGGGGAGTAGTGGGCGGCATGGGATCCGTCTGCTGGGATGCATCTCTTGTCTTGAGTGGTCCGTCTCCTGTTTGCACAGCGGCGTCTCTGGTGTCGGGCCATTTTCTGACGACAGCCCCCCCGGTGCCGCTGCACCGGTACTCCTCGGCCACCTCTCTCGCCTCTCGCCAGAAGGTTGGAAAGTCCCGTCGGATTCCCCGGAATATGGCGTCATACCTCCTTCGGAAGGCTTCGCCTCTTTCTCCCATCCTCTCAGGGTGGCGGCGCACAATTAGAATGTCCTCCACGCCCCCTATCCAGCAATAACTTCGATACCGATAACTGTAAAGGTGACACTAGGGATCAGCAATATTAGGGAATGAGGTATGGCTTCAGATCTTTTACATGCAACTTTCCCACCCGAACGCCTTTGAGGCCTTCGAGGCTCTCCAACTCATATACTACTGGAGAAAGAATCCCATTAACCTTAAATGCTGGAATTTCAAACCTGGAATTTCGGCGATAACTTGGTGGCGACATTGTGAACCGCCGACGATAGCGTGTGTTGTCGCTTCAGAACAAGATCCCCCACTCGAAAGGTGCGATCGCGCCTTCGCAAATTATAATGTCGGGCCTGCTGCTGATGGGCCTGATCGAGGTTACCGCTAATCCAACGGTGCAACGATTGCAACCTCCGCATGCGCTCTTGCCAGTTCGCAGGATCTCGCAGCTCCACCTCGGTCGCTCCTCGGCCCTCTCGTCGCAACGACCATGCCGGCTCCAATTCGCGGCCTAGATTTAGAAAAGCGGGTGAGGTGCCGATCGATGAATGGTGAGCGGTATTATATGCGAACCGGAAATCCCTCAGATGAGCGTCCCACTCGCGGTGATCACGGCCGAGAAAGGCCACAATCATAGTTTTGAGTATCCTATTTACCCTTTCAACGGGATTTGCCTGTGGATGATACGGCGGGATGGTAGTAAGAATGATGCCGCGTTTATGTCTTGGTAAACCACCACTTGTCCGTTCACGGTACGGATATGGAAATTTTCAGGGAGGTCCGTCGATAAGCTCAACCGTCGTACGACCTCGATATCTTCGTCCCCAAAAAGAGTTCGGCTTGACTCAGAGTCCACTAAAGTCGGTAAAGAATATCTCCCGATAAAAATACGAAAGTACCGTAGTGAAGGCAACTCGGATACGTGGAACATCGTCGCGAGATACTCAAGGGCCTATCGACTTCCACGTGGGTCTCACCTGATTTCGTGGGAGCCGCCTCGACCCGAACTAGCGGCTCTCCTTCGCGTTTCCCGAACAGGTGGGGCACGTCCTCATGGTCACGTTCGGCGTACCGCAGCGAAAACAGTATGTACGGCGCGTCTCCCCACACTCTCGCGCGATATGGCCAGTCTTCTCACAATTCCAGCACTTAACCGTCCGCACGGGTGTCGTCGCCGAGGTCACGGGCGTTCCCGCTCCCCTGGCAGCCGCCTCAGCCCGATGGTGGCTCGGAGCCCTCCTACTTCCGGCAATTGCCGGGACCGAAAACTCGATCGCGTTCACCCGACAGCTACGCGGGGGTTTACGCGGGCGATAAGCTAATTCCGGGAATAAAGATTTCTTCGGTGTGGGAGGGGCTCTGCGCGTGAGGTTAGCCTTGTGGCTTACCTCAGTCGCGAAGCTAATAACTCAAGTCACGAATTCGAGAACTCGTCCCTATGGAGATTCATCTGCAAACGCGGCAGCATATTACGATGCGCGTAATCCAACTATTCCGTCAAGTCCCACGGCGGACTCAAACGACCGAAAAGGGCCTGCATGCACGTCAAATAATCAGCGACTGGCTCATCATTCCCCTGCGTGCGGCGCAAAATCTCGTCCCGCAACGCGTACTGAAAATTCGGATCGCCGAAGTCTTCTCTATGCAACCACGAATGATCCCAGATCTGCCAGTCTGAACGCCGAGAACGATACCAGAACAGCGCGGTACCTGACAGGAAAAATGGCAAACATCGGAAAAGATCGGCATCGCCAACGGGAAACAACTCACGCCCCTCCTCGAATCAATAAGGTTTCCGCCTCACTACCTCGCGCGCCCGAGCATTTTAAATTCCATCTTCGCAGCGCGTTAATGATGTCCGAGATTGAAGCCTGAATGCCCGACGCGTCGGCGGGGCGTGAAGGTGAAGACGCCACTGGTGGAGGAGTACGGTGCGCGTCCACGCGATCTCCCGAATAATCATGCAGGAGAGGCTCCGGACTGTCCGTTTGCACAGGCATCGCGGCCGGCGGTCGCAAATCCATGAGGGCGTCCTTCTCCGCACGCTGGGACGGTTCCGCGGGCACCAACGCATTCAATTCGTAACGCAACAAACGGTGTGCAGTACAGCGGCATCCCTCTCAATCGCTTGCCCTCTACGACAATTTCTTCCTTAGCTGCTCGACGGACAGCCGGTAAATCCACGAAAGTCGCGAACGTCCCTTAGACATCCCGGCGGGGCTCGGAATCAGGCGACAACAAGCAGAAGCGCAGAAGCAGTGGGCACCGATAAACCTCCAATAGAGAATAGAAAAAAAAAAGGAAAAAAATTCTCCGCCAAACGCCGCACAGAGAAAGGAAGAAAAAAAAATTATAACCTTCCCGCTACTGATCTGCTGGCGTTTGTGCCCTCATACCCGCACGCGATAGCAAAAGAAAGCTTAACAATAGTAGTCAACCTTCAATCCTAATTTTGAAACGACCAATATATTCGAACGCGATCGTCAGAAATGGCCGATACACGGCAATAATATTTAAGAAACAAATCTTCAGAGAGAGTGACAATGCACAGTGGCCTTGAGCCCACGAAAATAATAACGTGCGTGCCGACAGTTCGACACAAACAACACGGCACAGAGTCGACAACAATAGAAAAACTTCGCGATCCCGAATCACAATAACAACGGCCCGAAACGACAAACACCAGCGAAAATCAAGAACGCGCGATACAGCATGAAATTCCAGAGCTCACTCTATAACGTGCACAAATTACACATCGTAACTAATGCTGTGGAAGAAATTATAATAAAATAAAAATTCAAACATTTCATCAAAAACATAGCAGGCACAAAAATAAGAAAGGCACATAAAAATGGCACATAGCAAAGCAGAATTATAAAACACAATATTCGTCGCATTCGCTCTCCAAATTCCTCGCTCTTATTTACTGGGAA